>CM074311.1:5704659-5764659 GCA_037194245.1 Opsariichthys bidens | reverse complement strand
ATCACTCCTGAGGGGAACTCCTTAAATTTGCCAAATAACAAAAGAAATAGACACGTAACCGACAAATATGGGTCAAATACTGGGTTCATAACAACCTCGAAAGAAGTTACATTTATACATTTGGCATTTAAGAAACTTCAAGGGGTGTGTTTTATCAGCTTATGTGTTTCCTGGGAATCGAACCCACTCGTTTAGGTTGTGCAATGTTCTACTAGTTGAGCTACATGGACAAAAAAAAAAAGTTTTACTTGTAACCCATATATTGTAGCACATTATTTAAATGCGATGGTGTCCCTTTCTACTCTGATCGCAGACCATTTTGGATTGTTATTTTCTTCCATTGTCACGTCTCTGGCATTGGAACATCCTTTAGTTGAGCTACAGTGAACAAAAAAGCAATAGCATTACTTGTAACCCCTTTATTGTAACACATCGCCACATTATTTGAAACGCATCACACTAACACTGTGTCACCTAACACTGTGTATTACACCCAAAACTTATGCTTTTCTTTGTGTCACATACTTCACTTTCCTGCAGATAAGGCCAGATGTCTTTCTCTCTAACTTATCCTGCTTTATCTTTCCTTTGCCCTTCATGCTTTAATATTTCATTCCTCTCACCACCGAGGGACAATGTCGTCTTTTCACCTTGTGCATAGTTCCGTTCTTAAATCACGCATATGAGGCCTGGGCTATCCCTGCAAACTCTCCTTCATAAATAACTACTGCACAGACATCCCTCCAAACAGGAGAGCAAGCCTTTTCCATCCATCTTTTGGAGATTATTGGGTCCATTTGATCTTATTTCTGCGTGTTAGTCGCTGGGTTTTAACGACCTCTGTAAATGTGGGAGGACGAAACGCTGGCCAGCGGTGCATGTCGTCTCAGCAGCAAATTTGTTCAAATATTTGCTGAGTCTTGTTCTGGGTTTGTGGCCAGAAAATGTCTTCCAGATTAACTCTGTTAAAACTTGGATGAACTTGATGACATTGTTCCTTTGAACGAGTTCACATTTCTGTTTATTTGATTGTGACTTATTCTGCTGAATTATTTTATGGTTGGTGAAGTGTTAGGATGGATCATTTCTATATAATTGCTATAATTATGTCAGACAACTAATTTTTTAAACTTTTTTTAATGCTTGCAAATCAATGTTTTTGTATTTTTCTCATTCTTTAGGAGAAATACAAAGGCAAAAAAAGAGAGAAAAAAGGGTTATTCATCGACATTAGAGATTTATTTTTAATTGATCAATATCGACTAATCGATTAATCACATTTAAGTTGGTTTTCATAATATGTGTATCCATAGATTTCTATATATATATGTGTGTGTGTGTGTGTGTGTGTGTGTGTGTATATATATATATATGTATGTATGTATGTATATATATGTATGTATGTATGTGTATATATATATATATATATATTTATGTGTATATATATGTATATGTATGTATGTATGTATATATGTGTGTATATATATATATGTATATATATATATATATGTATATGTATGTATATATGTGTATATATGTGTATATATATGTATTTATGTGTATATATTTGTATATATGTGTATATATGTATGTATATATGTGTGTGTATATATATATATATATATATATATGTATGTGTGTGTGTATATATAATACACATATTTCTCAATTTGTGAAATGTCTTTTCTTTTTGCTTATATATATTTGACATACAGTATAGAGACTTTTCACGATCCTGTCGGTTCTTGTGGATTAAATCATGTTGTGCAAAACATTTTTTTTTTCTGATTGCATATCCAGTTTTACTTGGAAATACATCAGATTAGGGATGAATAGTGAAGAAAGAGAGATAGATAGAGGGATGATTAGGCACACAAAGCTACAGATGGAAATCACTCATTACTCCGGTCAAATGGCCTCCATAGACTGGCAGTCGACAATGTGGTCGGCAGAAACTTGCATTCCATCGGTGTGCGACCCCAATTTCTCCCATTTTCATCTTCGTCATCAGCTCGCTTTGAAGCTTTTCCAGGCACTGTGGATGCCAAGCTGACTGTGGGTTGCTCAGCTGTGCCCAGATCTGAGTTTACAGCAGTTCAGATGAGCTGAGTTCAGTTAGTACACACAATCAAACAGAGAAATATTATAGTTTTTTGAATACATCAGACTGTGACGTCGTGACATTGATGGCTGCTGTTGTGAGGATTTGAAATGTTGTTGTTTTTTAATCCTTCCACACTCTCTCCGTTTTCTTTGTTGTTATACCTAAGACGCGATAAAGCTAATGGCGTGATTCTCTAATAAGAAAAAATATATATAGCTCCCACAAATATTAGGTGAAATGATCTTTAATTACACTGGGTTATTTTTGCACTAAAAGTTTGTTAGAGGAGTATCTATCTCATTCAATGCTATACTCAATATTTGTCATTCTCTTCTCTGGTTGCTAAATGCATGTTTTTGACTGGAATCCTGACTGTTTTCTTTTGCCTAAATTTAGTTGCCTTTTACTGACAATAAGTTAGAAAGAATAGAAATGTATACATTTGAATGTCAGTGTGACACAGATTTCCAGATTGTAACTCTCTCTGTCCACTTCACCTCTCTTAGGACCCAGGCTACTGGATACAGGTTCATCGGTTGGAACATGGAGATGGAGGCATTTTGGACCTGGATGACGTGCTGTGTGATGTAGCCGACGACAAAGATAGGGTATGCCATCAGTGTGCAGTGTGTTGGTTTGTTTTAGGAGAGACGCTGAAATCTGATTAACTTCAACTTGTACTGGAAGCAAAATGGCAAAACCATTAAGACATTTTGACTTAAAAGGGATAGTTCACCCAAAAATGAAAATTCTGTCATCCTTTACCATGTCAGTGGGGGTCGCATCGACTGTTTGGTTACAAACATTCTTCAAAATATCATCTTTTGTGTTAAGCTGAAGAAAGAAATTCATACAGATTTGGAACAATATGAGGGTTTTGGATGAACTATCCCTTTAAAATTGGATTTAAAATTCAAAATATTCATAATTATTTCTGAGATGACTACTGGATGTGACTGGCTGAATCAAAAGTCCATTTTTTACATTTTTTAGTCATTTAGCAGATGCTTTTATCCAAAAATTTGTTAGGTGTCTTGCTCAAGGGCACTTTAGTCATGGTATCGAAGGTGGAGAGAGTGCTGTTCATTCACAATCCCCACCTTCAATTCCTGCCGGTTTGGGAATCGAACCAGCAACCTTCAGGTTACAAGCCCGACTCCCTCACTATTCAACATATTGTGGTCTTGTGACAACAATGGGTGTTTTTAGTCATTTTAACACAGTCATAAAAATGTCTTAAAGGTGTAGTTCACCCAAAATTGAAAATTCCATCATCATTTACTCGCCCTCAAGTTGTTCCAAACCTGCATAAATTTCTTCGCTCTGCTGAACACAAAGGAAGATATTTGGAAGAAAGATTGTTACCAAACAGGTCTCGCCCTGCTTTGACTACCATAGTATTTTTTTTTCCTACTATGGTAGTCAATGGAGGGCGAGATCTGCTTGGTTACAAACATTCTTCCAAATATCTACCTTTGTGCACAGCAGAACGAAGACATTTGAAACGACTTGAGGGTGAGTAATTGATGATAGAACTTTCATTTCTGTGTGAACTAACCCTTTAAATTTGTTCTTTTTTTCGGGTTCGTAAACTGTTTAAGCATATACAAAGGCTTAACTGGATTTTTGTAGATGTGTCTTGGGTGCATGTCTATATTTTACATTTTTACATTTTTCATCATTTAGCAGACGCTTTTATCCAAAGCGACTTACAAGGGGAGCAATTAGGGGTTAGGTGTCTTGCTCAAGGGCACTTTAGTCATGGTGTTGAAGGTGGAGAGAGAGCTGTTCATTCACAATCCCCACTTTCAATTCCTGCCGGCGTGGGAATCGAACCAGCAACCTTCAGGTTACAAGCCCGACTCCCTCACCACTAGGCCACGACTATGTTTTGACATAAAAAAAGCAAATCCACAGTGATTTTAAAATATCATGTATGTGTTCTTGCATTTTTGCGTTTTTAGAATAAGCTACTTTTTGATAGTATTCAGCATTTTGTTGTTACATGTGATCAATCATTGTAGAAAAGTACCAACACAGTCATGAGAAATTTTGAGGTGGCAATTTCATATGAATCTGTGCTATGCGATTCATACAATTTTTAGAAAAGTAAGCATGAACTTGGCCTCAGTGCGGCGAAAGATGTACGAATTAGCCACCAACTTTCCAAAACATAAAATAGTTATGAATTACCATGGAGAGTCTGTTGATGCTACTGTGTGAAGGAGTTGTTTATACTTATTTCATTATGTTTCACATACTATTTAAAAAATGGTTGGATATTTGGTATTATATATTTGGTATATACAGTACATATTTCACAGTTTGCCGTCTGTTAGCTGTCCAAGCGTAGTCTTGGGTTAGTGAAAACATGGCCTTTCTACACCCACATGCTGTTTCTTGATGCAAGGCTGCCATGTATTTTGAATAAAGAGAGCCAGTGTTTATGATCAACTAGATTTGGAGATATCAAATATTCCACATTTGTTTCTAAATCCCTTTAGCCGAGGGAGGGTGAGAGAAGGAGAGTGTAAGAAGGCCGAGGTCATCCTCACTTTTGAGATTTTCTTGTTACTGTTGCGTGTGTTTCGATTTCAGCTTGGGAATGGCCAGGAACATCGACTAGTGACTAGTATTTACTAGTGATGCACTGATATTTCGGTGATCTGAAATTGATTTGTGGGTTCGGCTGGAACGGTTTTGTACGGCGGGAAAAGTGATGTTTAATCAACGCTTCTCAGACGGTGTGTTTTGACTGTGTCGGCGTCTATTTTGTGCATGCAATGTAGATAAGCTACGACGGCTAGAGCTGGGTTGACATTATCGATTTCATGAATTTAATTGATCTTCATTGTGATGAACTGAGATCTTTTAGTCTATGAAGTTTTCAGTTGATGCATGAACAAAAATTCTCTAAACGTTATTTGTAGCACGCCTACAATCGAGTAATTACAGTAAGCTTTGTTACTTTTGATTTGAAACAAAGTCTTAGCTTTCAAATTTTGCCCATTTTTATAATGGAATTCAAACTCCGTTTTGATGCTCTTTAATAGCGCCTCGTGAACCGGTCATCTCTAACTGCTAGTTACAGCATGAAATAAACATGAATGAAGGAATGTTGAAAGATACCGCACAACTTACTCAAATGATTCATGTCTCATGTAATCGCTCAGTGTTTCAAGAGATAAAATAAAACGGCTTGTAAACAAAGTCATGTAACCGTACACTCAGAAAAGCGATTCAATGATAAACGCTAACTCTTGAGAGGAGCGTTTTGATGAATATATGCATATGAATAGATTACATTAACGGGTCTAAACCTTTTTTTTCATTAATTAATGTAGCCTATGTTTATTGTTTTATGTTTGAACATAATTATATCATTGCAAATATATCATATTAAAGCGGATATATGTGTAATTTAAATGTATGCAACTCAGTTTTTATTTGATTGGTGATTAATTGATCAAATTAATTCTAAAAAAAAAAAAATCTGCAAAACCAAAACATTAACTTTTTTTTTTTTGTTGATGTTGTTGATTTTGGTGCATCTCTTCCGCTAATTTTTCTTTACCTGATGACAGTCAAGTCAAGTCAAGTCATCTTTATTTATATAGCGCTTTTTACAATGCAAATTGTGGCAAAGCAGCTTTACATTAATAAGAAAATGGTGTCATTGTGCAGCTTATTCTATATGTTATTGATTCATTCCGTTGCAAAGATCAATAGTTATTAGTCTAGTTAATTTATGTATATCAGCACTGGAGAAAACAGTGACGTAATCGTCCGGCTCAGCTCAGTTCGCATACAACGACACCAAAAACACTGCTGAATATCAAGCAAGTGTGCCCAACTTAAGCAAGCCAAAAGCAACAGTGTGAGTCTACTATCTCAGTTTCAGTATGCCCCCTCAAGGAATCAAGGCATCACGATATTGTCGTAGTAATGGAATTTGGGAAGTTTTCTCTTGTTCGACCCTGACTAGCACATTGTGAATATTGACCAATCTCAATTCCACACAAGAAAGTTTGTCCCTCTGGTGTGTTTATAATCATAGTTTGTTCATTAGCTTGGCTGCTAATGTTGTGAAGCCCTGATAAATGGTGTTTAGCCAGCAAGCTAATTATCCTGTCGGATCCTGCTGGGCTCTGGTGGCATCTCCCCGCCTGCGGCAGCTTTTGTTCCGAGTGATTTATAATCGTCCTCTCAGCACAACCGCAATTGATAATCCATGTTAGTTCAATTAGTAAACGGCACACTTTGGATACACATGGATTGTGACTGCTTGGCCAAATCCATACTACCCATTAGCATTAACATCTTAAGTAGACTTATGTGTTTGGCTTTGAGAGCAGAGGATATTGCCATCGATACACAATTGCTTTCGTGCTGAACCATATACAATGCTGAAATGAAATCAGACCAGTCCTGGCCAATCTTGAAGACATTAAATGCATTTTAAAAGCCCCCTAAAGAAAAAGGATGGTGGTAGCTTGATACAGTGATGATGATACTGTGGTACTGAGTGATAAGCAGGGCTGGGTATGTTACTTTTAAAATGTATTTCACTACAGATTACAAAATACATGCTTTAAAAAGTAGTTTGTAACGTATTTTGTTACATTACTCAAGTTTAGTAACTTAATCTAAATACTTTAGAATACTTTGGGATACTAATAAGTGTGAAACAAACACAAAAAAGGTCATTGCAAGTTTTTATCTCACAATTCTGACTTTTTCCCCTCAGAATTTTGTGATATAATGTTGCAATTGTGAGTTATAAAGTCAGAATTATGAGATATAAACTCGCAATATTGAGAAAAGTCTGAATTATGACATGTAAATTCACATACTAAATTCACAATTGCAAGAAAAAAAGTCAGTATTGCAAGTTTAAAACTCCCAATTCTGACTTTATAACTTGTAATTGTGAGTTTAAATCTCGCAATTCTGAGAAAAAGAAGTCAAAATTGTGAAATGCAAACTCACAATTGTGAGGGGAAAAAACTAATTGTGAGAAAAAGAAGCAGTGACGAGTGAATTATAAAATGACTCACAAAACATGAAAACAGTGGAAAACATGAAACTTAACTCTGCTTTTTCAGACGGTCAGAGTCAGAGAATCACCAATCGCTGTTTAAATGACATTAAAACTCAAAGTAATCACTTTGGTAATCTAAAATACTTAAATTCAGATTTTGTTTTTGAGTTATAGTCAGAATTGCAAGTAGTAAAGTGAAAATTAAGTGAGATGTAAAGTCTGAATTGTGTGATATAAACTCGCAATTCTGAGAAAAAAAGTCACAATTATATATATATTTTTTTATTTCACGGCAGAAACAAGCTTCCATAGATTTCAACGTTAATAATAATCAGAAATGTTTCTCGAGCAGCAAATCATCATATTAGTACGATTTCTGAAGGATTATGTGACACTGAATTCAGCTGATCACAGGAATAAATTACATTTTACAATACATATATTTCTGTAAATGTTCTATTTTAACGTTACTTGTCACATGGTTCCTTGCAGATGTACTCCAGAAATATGGTTTTGCATCCAAAATAGTGTTTGTTCATTACGTTTACGCAGCGAATCAGTCGAGCTGTCGGGTTCACGCAGTGATCTGCCAGGCTCGTGTGTGTCTCGAGAGCTGGTGCTCATCTCGGGAGGGTTGAGCTTTTTATTCGCCGGGTGCCATGGTAACATCTCTGCCAGGACTCAGTCAGACGTCTACATCTGTGGCACTGCTGCGTGAGAAACCGCTGAGAGCCACGTAACACCTTGCTCCCTCTTCACACCCTCAACATCCCTCTCTCACTTTCATCGTCTGTCTTGGTTGACATGCTGACAACAGATTTCAGTGCTTGAATATTGTTCATCTGGCATCATCTCTTTTGTTGTTTTTTTTCTTTCTATTTTTATACAAAAGTCTCACTGATTTCTCTTCTGGACCTTTCTAGATTTTTCCACTCGCTGCTTTCGGGTCCTCTGAGGTTCTGTGCACTTGCCGTCATGCATTTCTCATGACTGAGGATTAGACTTGAATATTATTTCTGCTGTACGCTGTGCACACGGGGAACCTAAGTAGCTTTGCATCTTTGTGTTTATGTCGGGCTTATTTTGTGTACTTGGCCTTGTGTGGTTCAGTGAACCTAAACTTTATTCAATCTCTGGTAATATGATGCTAACACAAAGACGGAGAAGTGCTTTACAGATCAGGGGCCTCATTTATAACAGTTGCGTACGCACAAAACATGCCCTGAAAGAGGCGTACGCTGCTACTTACGCAAACGCTTACGCTTATTTATTGCAGTGCAAATACAATTGTCTGACACGGCGCTTCGCTGACAAAGTATTTTAAAAAGGAAACTATTGTACCGTTTTCTTCAAGTTGTATCCTTTAAATACAGTGGTATTTTTCATCATTGTTTCAAGAAATCACTCAGATTTCAGTCCCTCAAGCTGCAGTGCTTTTCTCAGGACGTCCCGGTCTGTCATGTGCACGTGAAAATAGACTCCTGGAAGCTGCTTAAGCCCTGAGAGCCTGATCGAGCCTGTGAAATATGTCCAGCGCTGCTCCCTTTAGGAAGTTTCTCTGTTTATGGACTTTACAGACTGTCGCTCTGTCATTCAACCTGGAGGTCCCTCAGTTAGTGGCTGGTCCTGGATGGGTAAATGTTTTTCCAGGTGGTGTCATGTCACTGTGAGCCCACTCCTGCCTCCGGCCTGCTTATGCTCTGGCCTTGGATTCCGGATGTGACTTTCCATGATTAATATACTGTACGGTTAAACTGTAGGCCTGCTGAAAAGACCAGTATGATGGTCCAGTATAGTTTATGATGATTAGAGCTGGTTTGGTTTTCTGATAGAATCTTCTGCACAACATAAACTTTCAAAAGTTTGAGGTCAGAAAGAATATTTTTGACAGTTAAGCTGTTTTCAATATTAGGAATAATCATAAATGTTTCTGGAGCTGCAAATAAGCAAATTAGAATGATTTCTGAAGGATCATGTGACACTGGAGTAATGGTACCAGGAATTCCTTTTTAGTGAATCAGAAACATTCAGCACGACAAAAGTAGTGTGAATCCTGAACAAATGACTCTTTTTAGTGAATAAGAAACATTTAGCATGACAAAAGTAGTGTGAATCCTGAACAAATGACTCTTTTTAGTGAATCAGAAACATTCAGCACGACAAAAGTAGTGTGAAATCTGAACAAATGACTCTTTTTAGTGAATCAGAAACTTTCAGCACGACAAAAGTAGTGTGAATCTTGAACAAATGACTCTTTTTAGTGAATCAGAAACATTCAGCATGACAAAAGTAGTGTGAATCCTGAACAAATGACTCTTTTTAGTGAATCAGAAACATTCAGCACGACACAAAAGTAGTGTGAATCCTGAGCAAATGACTCTTTTTAGTGAATCAGAAACTTTCAGCACGACAAAAGTAGTGTGAATCCTGAACAAATGACTCTTTTTAGTGAATCAGAAACATTCAGCACAACAAAAGTAGTGTGAAATCTGAACAAATGACTCTTTTTAGTGAATCAGAAACTTTCAGCACGACAAAAGTAGTGTGAATCTTGAACAAATGACTCTTTTTAGTGAATCAGAAACATTCAGCATGACAAAAGTAGTAGTAATCCTGAACAAATGACTCTTTTTAGTGAATCAGAAACATTCAGTATGACAAAAGTAGTGTGAATCCTGAACAAATGACTCTTTTTAGTGAATCAGAAACATTCAGCATGACAAAAGTAGTGTGAATCCTGAACAAATGACTCTTTTTAGTGAATCAGAAACATTCAGCATGACAAAAGTAGTGTGAGACCTGAACAAATGACTCTTTTTAGTGAATCAGAAACATTCAGCACGACAAAAGTAGTGTGAATCCTGAACAAATGACTCTTTTTAGTGAATCAGAAACATTCAGCACAACAAAAGTAGTGTGAAATCCTGAACAAATGACTCTTTTTAGTGAATCAGAAACATTCAGCACGACAAAAGTAGTGTGAATCTTGAACAAATGACTCTTTTTAGTGAATCAGAAACATTCAGCATGACAAAAGTAGTGTGAATCCTGAACAAATGACTCTTTTTAGTGAATCAGAAACATTCAGTATGACAAAAGTAGTGTGAATCCTGAACAAATGACTCTTTTTAGTGAATCAGAAACATTCAGCATGACAAAAGTAGTGTGAATCCTGAACAAATGACTCTTTTTAGTGAATCAGAAACATTCAGCATGACAAAAGTAGTGTGAGACCTGAACAAATGACTCTTTTTAGTGAATCAGAAACATTTAGCATGACAAAAGTAGTGTGAATCCTGAGCAAATGACTCTTTTTAGTGAATCAGAAACATTCAGCAAGACAAAAGTAGTGTGAATCCTGAACAAATGACTCTTTTTAGTGAATCAGAAACATTCAGTATGACAAAAGTAGTGTGAATCCTGAACAAATGACTCTTTTTAGTGAATCAGAAACATTCAGCATGACAAAAGTAGTGTGAGACCTGAACAAATGACTCTTTTTAGTGAATCAGAAACATTTAGCATGACAAAAGTAGTGTGAATCCTGAGCAAATGACTCTTTTTAGTGAATCAGAAACATTCAGCATGACAACATTAGTGTGAAATCTGAACAAATGACTCTTTTTAGTGAATCAGAAACATTCAGCATGACAAAAGTAGCATGAATCCTGAGCAAATGACTCTTTCCAGTGAATCAGAAACATTCAGCATGACAAAAGTAGTGTGAATCCTGAACAAATGACTCTTTTTAGTGAATCAGAAACATTCAGCATGACAAAAGTAGCGTGAATCCTGAGCAAATGACTCTTTCCAGTGAATCAGAAACATTCAGCATGACAAAAGTAGTGTGAATCCTGAACAAATGAAGCTTTCCAGTGAATCAGAACCATTTAGCACGACAAAAGTAGTGTGAGACCTGAACAAATGAAGCTTTTTAGTGAATCAGAAAAATTCAGCATAACAAAAGTAGTGTGAATCCTGAACAAATGACTCTTTTTAGTGAATCAGAAACATTCAGCATGACAAAAGTAGTGTGAATCCTGAACAAATGACTCTTTTTAGTGAATCAGAAACATTCAGCATGACAAAAGTAGTGTGAGACCTGAACAAATGACTCTTTTTAGTGAATCAGAAACATGTAGCATGACAAAAGTAGTGTGAATCCTGAGCAAATGACTCTTTTTAGTGAATCAGAAACATTCAGTATGACAAAAGTAGTGTGAATCCTGAACAAATGACTCTTTTTAGTGAATCAGAAACATTCAGCATGACAAAAGCAGCGCGAATCCTGAACAAATGACTCTTTTTAGTGAATCAGAAACATTTAGCATGACAAAAGTAGTGTGAATTCTGAACAAATGACTCTTTTTAGTGAATCAGAAACATTTAGCATGACAAAAGTAGTGCGAATCCTGAACAAATGACTCTTTTTAGTGAATCAGAAACATTTAGCATGACAAAAGTAGTGTGAATCCTGAGCAAATGACTCTTTTTAGTGAATCAGAAACATTCAGCATGACAACATTAGTGTGAAATCTGAACAAATGACTCTTTTTAGTGAATCAGAAACATTCAGCATGACAAAAGTAGCGTGAATCCTGAGCAAATGACTCTTTCCAGTGAATCAGAAACATTCAGTATGACAAAAGTAATGTGAATCCTGAACAAATGACTCTTTTTAGTGAATCAGAAACATTCAGCATGACAAAAGTAGCGTGAATCCTGAGCAAATGACTCTTTCCAGTGAATCAGAAACATTCAGTATGACAAAAGTAATGTGAATCCTGAGCAAATGACTCTTTTTAGTGAATCAGAAACATTCAGCATGACAACATTAGTGTGAAATCTGAACAAATGACTCTTTCCAGTGAATCAGAAACATTCAGCATGACAAAAGTAGTGTGAATCCTGAACAAATGAAGCTTTCCAGTGAATCAGAACCATTTAGCACGACAAAAGTAGTGTGAGACCTGAACAAATGAAGCTTTTTAGTGAATCAGAAAAATTCAGCATAACAAAAGTAGTGTGAATCCTGAACAAATGACTCTTTTTAGTGAATCAGAAACATTTAGCATGACAAAAGTAGTGTGAATTCTGAACAAATGAAGCTTTTTAGTGAATCACAGAAACATTCAGCACGACAAAAGTAGTGCCAATCCTGAACAAATGACTCTTTTGTAGTGATTTAAAAATATAGTTTGCTCCCATGTTGTACCCGTTTTAAGGTTCGGGTCTTGGTTTAGTATTGCTATTTAATATACAGTTATAATTATTGCATTTATGCCATATCTGAAAGACAGTATAAACACATTTTGCAAGAATTGTTTTTTAATTGATTTATTTTTTTTTTTTATCAAAAGTGATTCATCGCTTCATTAATTTTTGTCCAAATATATCTTTAATATAACAAAAAAAAATCTGAATGTTTAAGAGGAACTGGAAAATTCATAAATCATGATGCACAAACAAGAATCCATCCTCCAATCAATCAATAAACCAACCAACCAATCAACCAATCAATCAATCAATCAGTCAGTTAAACCTGTAGGAATTCACTCAGTTCTTATTTGATTCATTGATGCTCCCATTAAAATCGTTTTGAATTTTTCCAAATTATTACCTACATTTTAGCAGCAATTCTGAAATTCCTTTTGAAATTCACATTTTTAACAAGGTGCAATATGTAGTTTTTCGGTCACCTTTTCAAAACCAGGGCGTTGCTTGATGACGGCAAGTTTGAGCGAGGAATCTTGGGACATGTAGTCTCCTCCTCACAGCCAGTGGAAAAGAATCGGGATGGGACTCATTTATTAATTAATACTGCTTAGAGTACGAGAACGAGCCCGCCGGAGAGATGTTAATGAGAGACGAACGCAATACACGCCTCGCGAGCAGCAGAACTTTTATTATGCCACAGTCTCCGGCGCCTTGAGTATGAGGTAACGCAACTCAGTTTATCATATTAGATACAATTGAGTGTGTTGAAAATGATGTTATAAAGTCACTGAAATATAACTAAGTTAATGAAATTGAAATGAAAATGTTCATGTTCTTTAGTTAATGTTAGCTGCGTTCATTGTTAGTTCTTATTAACTAATGCTTAATGCATGAATAACAAAACCTTATTGCATAGTGTTACTGACATTTCTCATAAGTGTGTGTGTGTGTGTGTGTGTGTTTGCACACTGATTACTGAATCCAGTTTTTCTAGTTCTCTATCTAGCAGCTAGTTTGACTGCTTATGGCTCCATTTTAAAGGAGCCTCTGTTCTCGTATGTGTTCATTTCCTGTCACCGTCTCTCATCACCGTCTCCTGCTCGTCACAGTCCGCACAATCTCAAATATATGTCAGGACGTGCCAAATATTTACACTTGAAACCTTTGAAATGTTGGATTGAATAATGCATTGTGCTTTTGTTCTTTGAAGAAGCATCCAAAACACATCTGCACACAATCACAAACTCGCGCGCACACAGAACGGCCAAAGCGCTTGATCGTTTCATGCCTTCGCATGCATTTTCATCGTTAATTATACAGAACGAGTTTGACTTTAAGGCCCGAAAGATCAGTGTCGAATGAGATGTTGTGTTTCTGTCATATTTCAAATATGTTAAATATTCACACTTGCATTGCATTGGTCAAGTTTGTGCTTACAAAGAGCATGTTTGTGTGCAAATCCATGCCAAGTGTGCATTAGCCGCCTGTCACATGACATGTTTATGTTCATTATGACTTTGTACACATGTTCATAAACAGAAACGTCAGGACTAAACGCAGGCAGGGTTTGTAACTGCTCATCCCTGCTGTAATTGCGTTAAATCAATCAGCTCAGATGGAGTGTCAGCAGGGCAGCGCGCTGTCATTTGTCAGGAAACACTCGGCTTGACTTTAATGCCATTAGTTGGCATGAACTGCACTAATGTGACCTGGGTGGCCGATGGGAACTTTTAGTCTTTTGACAGTCCTGAGATGGAGATTTTAGGTCTTTTTAGTAGTGTAACCACGCTGTAAAAAAGAATAGTTGGTTTAACTTAAAGTAAGTTAGCTGGTTGCGTTAAAATTGAGTTCATGGAAATAAAAAAATTGAGTTCATACAATGAAGGCGATTGGTTTAATCAACAGAAACTTACAATTTTATGTTATCTGAACCACTTTAATTGTTGAAGTTGATTTGACGAAAGAAAAAAGGATAAATCATGAAGATTCGCAACCCCCACATTTGTATTATAATGTACATATCTAAATGAAATTGAACTGAATTAGTTCAATTTGTAATAATTTAGCTTAATTGATGCATTTATTATTTACTTTTAATTTTTTATAGGAATAAATTAATTTGTGTTATTTTATTAAAAAAATATAAATGATCAATAAATATAATTCTTATTAATATGTAAATAATTAATCATAAATAAAAATACTTTTTGCATATTATTTTTTTGTAAGACTGCATTTATTTGATCGCAAAACTCGTAATAATATTTCACAATATTACTGTTTTTACTATATATGTGAATATATTGTAAACTATAATTTATTCCTGCGATCAAAGCTGAATTTTCAGAATCATTACTCCAGTCTTCAGTGTCACATGATCTTTCAGAAATCTGTTTCAATTATTTGAAACAGATTTGTATTGCAAGAATGTTAAAGTCTCTACTGTCACTTGTAAGCAATTTAATGGACCCTTGCTGTATAAAAGTATTAATTTCTAAACTTTAGCTGTCTTTCTGACTCCAAATGTTTTAACGGTTGTGTTTTTATATATATATATATATATGTATATATGTATGTATATATGTGTGTATGTGTGTGTGTTTTTATATGATTTGTTGCACCGAGTTGTCTCGCGAGACTTGATCGATTGCTTCTGTCTGCCTCGCTGCTGAATTGTTTGAGTCTGTTGCTCCATAGCTTTATTTGAATCTATTTATTGTTATTGTTTGCTGTCTACTTTATCTTCACTATATATCTGATATTGTCTTATATTGCCTATCACATTAATTTGACATCGCTAGTTTTTAATCTTTTAATCTAAATCACCATCACAACGCGTTAGCATTACGCTAGTTTGTGTTATCCGTGCCCACCGTCATTTCTGTCGCGCTCTCGTTTTCTTCAAATTCATCAAACATCTGGTAAGTCGGATCGGTCTACAAACACGGTAAGCTATGTCATCTTCTCCTTTCATTGTTACTTGCACTGCCTGTCACATGCATAGTTTAGCTTTTTCTGTCAGCGATGAAGGATTCACATGTCATAAATGTAGGGAAATAGTCAGGCTGACAGAGAAAATCTTAGAATTAGAGACACGCATCCAAACTTTAATTGAGGATAGTAAGAATGCAAGCGCTTCAGATACTGTTTTGGATGCGACTAGCCTAGTGAACTCCGTACATTGTTCGGTTTCGGCTGTAGAGCCCGTGCAGCAGGGCAACTGGGTGACCGTGAGGCGGCCTAGTCGTGTTAAAAAACACCACTCTTCCGTTCCGATTAGAACATCAAACAGGTTCTCCCCACTCAGTGACGCACCCACTGAGAATCCTGTTGAAAGTGCCCTAGTTATTGGCGATTCTATTACACGGAACGTGAAAATAGAGACACCAGCCACCATAGTCACATGTTTGCCGGGAGCCAGAGCGCCTGACATCAAAGCAAATTTAAAAGTGCTGGCTAATGCTAATCGTCAATACTCTAAGATTGTTATTCACGTCGGCGCTAATGATGTCCGACTTCGCCAGTCGGAGATCACCAAAATTAACATTAAAGAGGTGTGTGAAATCGCACGTATGATGTCAGACACTGTAATTTTTTCTGGACCCCTTCCTGCTCGTAGGAGTGATGAGATAATTAGCAGACTATCATCACTCAATGGCTGGCTGTCTAAGTGGTGTTCACAGAATGATATAGGTTTCATAGACAATTGGAAAAGTTTTTGGGGCAGACCTGACCTGTTGAAAAGAGATGGTATTCATCCCTCCTGGGGTGGTGCCGCTCTTCTCTCTAGTAATATGGCACATAGTCTTAGAGCTCAACCTTGACTAACTGGGGCCCAGGTCAGGAAGCAGACAGACTGGCTAAACCGACCGTCTGCTAGCTGTCTCACGTCACAGAATTCAGATAAATCCCAACACATAGAGACTCTTTCACCTAGATATCGTCAGATAGAGACTGTGTCTGTACCCCGAACTAATAAATACAGAAAACTTCCAAACCCATTTACGGGTGATAATTTAATTGATGTTCAACAAGTAGTAAACAGAGATTATAAAGATAACAAAATGATAAAGCTTGGGTTGCTGAATATTCGATCCCTTTCTTCAAAAGCACTTATTGTAAATGATATTATCACAGAAAATAACCTAGATGTGCTGTGTTTGACAGAAACCTGGCTAAAACCAGACGATTACATTACTTTAAATGAGTCTAGCCCTCAAGGTTACTATTATCGACACGAACCTCGTCAGAAAGGTAAAGGGGGAGGTGTTGCTGTAATCTATAGTAATATCTTCAGTATTACTCAAAAGTCTTTCAAATATATCTCTTTTGAAGTGATGGTGCTCTATGTAACGTTATATAATGTAAGTGACAAATCTCATCTGAAATTTGTGTTGGCTACTGTATACAGGCCACCAGGGCACCATACAGATTTTATCAAAGAATTTGCTGATTTTCTATCGGAGTTAGTACTGGCTGTGGATAAAGTCCTTATTGTTGGTGATTTTAATATACATGTAGATAATGAAAAAGACGCATTGGGATTGGCACTAACAGATATTCTAAGCTCTATTGGAGTTAGACAACACGTGTCAGGACCAACTCATTGTCGTAATCATACTCTAGATCTAATATTGTCACATGGAATCGATATTGATGCCGTTGAAATTCTGCAGCAGAGCGATGACGTCTCAGATCATTATCTAGTCTCATGCGTGCTACATTTATCCAAGGCTGGAAAACCGCCTGTCTGCCATAAATATGTTAGAACCATCACTTCTACCACTAAAAATTGCTTTATAAATAATCTTCCTGATCAGTTTCATCAACTTAGCAAACCAGACAGCTTAGAAGAACTCGATGTTGCAACAGAAACTATTGACGCTCTCTTTTCAAACACTCTAGACTCTGTCGCTCCTTTGCGCTTAAAAAAGATTAAGGATATTAGTCCAACGCCATGGTATAACGAGCACACTCGGGCCCTTAAGAGAGCAGCCAGAAAACTGGAGCGCAGCTGGAAGAATTCAAAACTAGAAGTTTTTCGGATTTCATGGAGAGAGAAAATGATGGAGTACAGAAAGGCTGTAAAAACCGCTAGATCTGCTTATTTTTCAAATCTTTTAGAAGAAAATAAACACAACCCTAAGTATTTATTTAATACAGTGGCTAAATTAACAAGAAATACAGCCTCAACTTCTGATGTTTCCAAACAGCACAGCAGTAATGACTTTATGAACTTCTTTACTTGCAAGATTGACAACATTAGAGAGAAAATTATAGCCATGCAACTGTCTACTACAGTATCACATCAGACAGTGGGTTGTTGTATCCCTGAGGAAAAATTCCATTCATTCGCTGCTATAGGAAAGGAAGAATTGTCTAAACTTGTTAAATCATCAAAATCTACAACATGTATGTTAGACCCTATACCGACTAAGCTATTGAAAGAGATGCTTCCAGAGGTCATAGATCCTCTTCTTAAGATCATTAATTCATCTTTATCACTAGGTTACGTACCAAAAAATTTTAAGCAGGCTATTATCAAACCTCTTATTAAAAAACCACAACTTGATCCTGGTGAATTAGTCAATTACAGACCGATTTCCAATCTACCTTTTCTGTCAAAAATACTAGAAAAGGCAGTATCATCTCAGCTTAGTTCCTACTTGGAAAGAAATGGTATCTGTGAGGATTTCCAGTCAGGATTTAGACCGTACCATAGTACTGAGACTGCTCTCATTAGAGTTACAAATGATTTGCTCTTATCATTAGATCATGGTTGTATCTCTCTATTAGTGTTACTAGACCTCAGTGCTGCTTTTGACACAATCGACCACAATATTCTTTTGAATAGACTAGAAAATTATGCTGGAATTAGTGGAATTGCATTGGCATGGTTCAAATCATACTTATCCGACCGTTATCAGTTTGTAGTAGTAAACGAAGAGATGTCATTTCGATCACAAGTTAAATATGGAGTACCACAAGGCTCAGTTCTAGGACCGTTGCTTTTCACTCTGTACATGTTACCCTTGGGAGATGTCATTAGGAAGCATGGCATTAGCTTTCACTGTTACGCTGATGATACTCAGCTCTATATTTCCTCACGCCCTGACGAAACCTACCAATTCTCAAAATTAACAGAATGCGTAGCTGATATAAAAAATTGGATGACTTGTAATTTCCTACTACTAAACTCAGAAAAAACAGAGATTCTAATTATTGGACCAAAAACTTCACATAAAAACCTAGAATACTGTCTAACACTTGATGGCTGCTCTGTTAAGTCATCTTCGTCAGTTAGGAACCTGGGTGTGCTCTTTGATACCAATCTTTCATTTGAAAGCCACATTTCTAGCATATGTAAAACCGCATTCTTCCATCTTAAAAATATATCTAAATTGCGACATATGCTCTCAATGACAAATGCGGAACAGCTAGTTCATGCGTTTATGACCTCGAGACTAGATTACTGTAACGCTCTATTGGGTGGTTGCCCTGCTCGCGTGATAAACAAATTACAGCTGGTCCAAAACGCAGCAGCTAGAGTCCTTACTAGAACCAGGAAATATGAACATATTAGCCCTGTTCTGTCAAAACTGCACTGGCTCCCTATTAAACATCGTATAGATTTTAAAATCTTGCTAATTACTTACAAAGCACTAAATGGCTTAGCTCCCCAGTACCTGAGTGAGCTCTTAATGCATTATAGTCCTTCGCGTCTATTACGATCTCAGAATTCTGGCCAGTTGTTAATACCTAGAATATCAAAATCAACCGCAGGCGGTAGATCCTTTTCCTATTTGGCACCTAAACTCTGGAACAATCTTCCTAGCATTGTTCGGGAAGCAGACACACTCTGTCAGTTTAAATCTAGACTAAAAACGCATCTATTTAACTTGGCATACACATGACGCACTATAAACTTTTGTCTTCATATCCGTTAAAGGATTGTTAGGCTGCATAGATCAGGTCAGCCGGAACCGGGATCACTTCCTATAACACCAGATGTACTCGGTACATCAGAAGAAGAATGGCGTCTACGCTAATTTTTTGTCTCTCTGCTTATCCCGAGGTTTACCAATTAACGTGATTGGCTGGATCTGGGCCGTGTCCGGGTCGGACGGGGAACCTGTGCCTGTGTGCGGCAGCAATGTGGCCCTGTGGTGTCGGCGGAGACTGTGTTAACTAGCTCATCCTCTGTTAAGACCTTACCGACTCATCAGCCAGTGGCACATATCCCAACAAACCGTCCCATACCGGCGTGATCAAAAAGATCTTAAACTAGATTAAATATTTTGACTGTTGCGATTCCAAAACGGTTTAATGACCTGTAACTCTGCCTGAGTATCGGACAAGTGTTCACTGTTGGCCAGAGGAGAACTGGCCCCCCGACTAAGCCTGGTTTCTCCCGAGGTTTTTTTCTCCATTTGTTGGAGTTTTGGTTCCTTGCCGCTGTTGCCTTTGGCTTGCTTAAGTTGGGGACACTTGCTTGATATTCAGCAGTGTTTTTGATATGCCTGCACTGGCGCCGTTGTATACAAACTGAGCTGAGCCGGACGATCATGTCACTGTTCTCTACAGTGCTGATATACATAAATTAACTAGACTAATAACTATTGATATTTGCAACGGAATGAATCAATAATATATAGAATAAGCTGCACAATGACACCATTTTCTTATTAATGTAAAGCTGCTTTGCCACAATTTGCATTGTAAAAAGCGCTATATAAATAAAGATGACTTGACTTGACTTTATATATATATATATATACATTATACATATGTATATATATAAACACACACACACATATACATACACACATATACACATTATATATATGTATATACATATTTATATATATATTATATTTACATTACAATACACAATGTATTTGTTACAGTATTTATACAAATACTATATTTCACAGTGTATTAACTAATATTAACAAATACAACGTTTTAAATAATGTGTTAGCATTGTAAATACAATAATACACACACACACACACACACACATATATATATATATATTTATTTATATATATATATATATATTTATTATATATACACAATATATATATATATATATATATATATATATATATATATATATACAATTACACATAGAATTGCAATTGAATACCGTTCCTGCTCAATATTAATAGTACTTTTTTAGAAGAACTCCAAGTACTGAAAATAGCACAAAGTTTTTTAAAATGACGTATGGCCCATGAGATGTTTGAGATGAATTCATACGTCTGGTTTTTAATGAGAATCCAGTATCTGTCTGTTATTTTCTGAGGATGATTATCATTGATGATGATGATAATTGGTAAATGATAATGATAATTCCCTGTCATTATACAATTCCTCATAACACTGCTGAGAGCGAGTGTGTGTGTGTGTGTGTGTGTTTGTGTGTTTGTTTGTGTGTGTGTGTGCTTGTATATAAAGTGTGGCTGTATGCCAGACCAGTGTCACAAATCCACTATGATTTATCAGCCACGATGAGTCACAGTGCTTCAAACATGGGCGTCTGGCCTTGCTTCACTGGAATCTGCCAGACAGATGACACACACACACACACACACATGCTTTTTCTGGACTTTTACTTTTTATTAGTGTTTGCAGGGAAGCGTCTCCATTATTTCTGCTCATATTTAGGGTTAATTTTGTGTTCAAATTCCTGGCTTTTTCACATGACCTTTTTTTGGCCTTTTTTAACTTGATGGTGATCATGTTCTACAAGCACCTCTCTCTGTCTGCTCTTCCACTCTCGTGATCTTAAAGGTAATGAAGCGTTTTATAACTCAGACACACACGCTTTATCTGTGGCTTGAGTGGCTAAAACTGTCGTTTGGAGAAATTGGATTTCTCACCCGATTGCTTTGTGAAGTGGCCATTATGTGTTGTCGTGGTGATAAGAGAGAGCGCTGTGTCATGTGACGTGTATTGTTGAGGAAGAATAGAGGCATGAACGGGGCTATAAAATGCGTCTCCCTGTATGATAACTAGATGTCACACACACCACACACACACACACACACACACTATGCATACATAAGCTAGCATGCTGTGAGAGGGCATCTCTGCTGTTGATAGTACATTCAAGGGGAAATTGCATCAAACGTAATTTCTCACACAATTGAGAATATGGCGATATATCATTAAAAATGTTCAAATATGAAGTTTTCTGTCTCCTATTGTAGCTGGTTGTCTTAACTCTTGTGATTTAGAAATGGAAGTGCTGACCTCTAGTGGTTAGAAGGCTTGTTTGCAAACTACACAGAAATTCAATAATTTCTATAAAAAAGATAATTTTCTGTAATGACATTTATGTATTGAAGCCTATGTAACTACATTTAAATCTAAATGTTCAGGCTGACAGAAAAGTTTTCATTTACTTTATTCTTTTGTAATTTAGTCATTTATATTTATTTTATAAAAATGCATATTGCTAAGAAAAAAGTAGGAACACGCAAGAATAAAAATGAAAGAATAAATGAATCGTTTATTGTAATTATTTATTCATATATAACTGCAAGTAATAAGACATAAGCATAAATAAATGTAATAGTAGCACATGTTGAGAAGTAAATAAAGAATATTATTAAATAAATATTTTTATATTTTTTTGTGCATTGATATTATCATAAAATCAAAATTATTTACATTTGTATGTATATATTTAAATGTACATTTGTATTTATACTATTTCAGATGTACATTTTAAATATACAAGTAATAATATAAGCATAAAGTATTAAATAAATGTTTGGAAGTAAACTCAATTTGTGTTTTTTTTCATGCCTTAATATAATAAAATAATTACTAGTATAGTGGGGAAAACAAGTATTTGATTCACTGCCGATTTTGCAGGTTTGTCCACTTACAGAGCATGTAGAAGTCTGTAAATTTTGTCATAGGTACTCTTCAACTGTGACTGAATCTAAAACAAAAAACCAGAGAATCACATTGTATGATTTTTAAGTAATTAATTTGGATTTTATTGCATGACATCAGTATTTGATCATCTACCAACCAGTAAGAATTCTGGCTCTCACAGACCTGTTAGTTTTTCTTTAAGACGCCCTCCTGTTCTCCACTCATTACCTGTATAAAAGACACTTGTCCACACACTCAATCAAACAGACTCCAACCTCTCCACAATGGCCAAGACCAGAGAGCTGTGTAAGGACATCAGGGATAAAATTGCAGACCTGCACAAGGCTGGGATGGGCTACAGGACAGTAGGCAAGCAGCTTGATGAGAAGGCAACACCTGTTGGAGCAATTATTAGAAAATGGAAGAAGTAAAAGATAACGGTCAATCTCCCTCGGTCTGGGGCACCATGTAAGATCTCGCCTCGTGGAGCATCAATGATTATGAGGAAGGTGAGGGATTAGCCCAGAACTACACGGCAAGACCTGGTCAATGACCTGAAGAGAGCTGGGACCACAGTCTCAAAGAAAACCATTAGTAACACACTACGCCGTCATGATTTAAAATCCTGCAGTGCACGCAACGTCCCCCTGCTCAAGCCAGAGCATGTCCAGGCCCGTCTGAAGTTTTTCAATGACCATCTGAATGATCCAGAGGAGGGAGAAGCTCATGTGGTCTGATGAGACAAAAATAGAGCTTTTTGGACTAAACTCCACTCGGCATGTTTGGAGGAAGAAGAAGGATGAGTACAACCCAAAGAACACCATCCCAACTGTGAAGCATGGAGGTGGAGACAACATTCTTTGGGGATGCTTTTCTGCAAAGGGGACAGAACGACTGCACCGTATTGAGGGGAGGATGGATGGGGCCACGTATCGCGAGATCTTGGCCAACAACCTCCTTCCCTCATTAAGAGCATTGAAGAGGGGTCATGGCTGGGTCTTCCAGCATGACAATGACCCGAAACACACAGCCAGGGCAACTAAGGAGTGGCTCCGTAAGAAGCATCTCAAGGTTCTGGAGTGGCCTAGCGAGTCTCCAGACCTGAACCCAATAGAAAATCTTTGGAGAGAACTGAAAGTCCGTATTGCCCAGCGACAGCCCCAAAACCTGAAGGATCTGGACAAGGTCTGTATGGAGGAGTGGGCCAAAATCCCTGCTGCAGTGTGTGAAAACCTGGTCAAGAACTACAGGAAACGTATGATCTCTGTAATTGCAAACAAAGGTTTCTAAACCAAATATAAAGTTCTGCTTTTCTGATGTATCAAATACTGATGTCATGCAATAAAATGCAAATTAATTATTTAAAAATTATAAAATGTGATTTTCTGGATTTTTGTTTTAGATTCCGTCACAGTTGAAGAGTACCTATGATAAAAATTACAGACTTCTACATGCTCTGTAAGTGGACAAACTTGCAAAATCGGCAGTGTATCAAATACTTGTTCTCCCCACTGTATATATAAATTGTGCAAGAACATAATACTTGCAGAAAACAGAAAAAAATCTTTATTTTAAAAGTCTTAAATTAAACACATGGACTTTATTTGTTACTGATTGTTCTTGTCAGTGTTAATTATCAATCCCGTATGCACATGCTTGGACGTCCTGGTTACTGGAGTGCTGGTGTCACGCTGAAAGTGCTCCTCCTCAGTGGGGGTTTGGGGGGTGGGGGGTGATTTGAGGTGACATTCAGATGCATGTGAGGAAGGGTTACTCTAGTAACAAGTTGTGAATTCTTTCTGTCGCACACTGGCCTCCGCAGACCACCAGAGGGCCGCAGGGTCAGTGTTACTGAATGCATACACAGCAGGGGCTCTGGAAATATAACAAACGTGAAGGGACATATATGCACACACATAGACATTCACATGTGTGTACTAGTATGCTGTACAAGTACATTATGGTGCGGTCTGAATATAACAGGTTCTGTAAACTGTAACAAATTGTTTAGAGGGTTTGTTAACTCAAAAACAAAAATTCTGTCATTTACTCATCCTTCTGTCATTCCCAACCTGTATGACTTTTCAGAATATATCTTTTTTTTGTGTGTGTTGTGCAGAAAATTCTTTATCATTTAATCACCCTCAGGTCATGTCAAACCTATATGACTGAAGAAGAAGTTTAGTAGAATGTCAAAGCTGCCCCCCCACACACACATAAAGTCAGAATTGCGAGTTATAAAGTCAAAATTGCGAGTTATAAAGTCAGAATTTCGAGATATAAAGTCAGAATTGCGAGTTATAAAGTCAGAATTGTGAGATATAAAGTCAGAATTGCGAGATATAAAGTCAGAATTGCGAGATATAAAGTCAGAATTGCGAGATTTAAAGTCAGAATTGCGAGATACAAAGTCAGAATTACGAATTACAAAGTCAGAATTGTGAGATATAAAGTCAGAATTGCGAGATATAAAGTCAGAATTGCGAGATATAAAGTCAGAAATGCGAGATTTAAAGTCAGAATTGCGAGATACAAAGTCAGAATTGCGAGTTACAAAGTCAGAATTGTGAGATATAAAGTCAGAATTGCGAGATATAAAGTCAGAATTGTGAGATATAAAGTCAGAATTGCGAGATATAAAGTCAGAATTGTGAGATATAAAGTCAGAATTGTGAGATATAAAGTCAGAATTGTGAGATATAAAGTCAGAATTGTGAGATATAAAGTCAGAATTGTGAGATATAAAGTCAGAATTGCGAGATACAAAGTCAGAATTGTGAGATATAAAGTCAGAATTGTGAGATATAAAGTCAGAATTGCGAGATATAAAGTCAGAATTGCGAGATATAAAGTCAGAATTGCGAGATATAAAGTCAGAATTGCGAGATATAAAGTCAGAATTGCGAGATATAAAGTCAGAATTGCGAGATATAAAGTCAGAATTGCGAGATACAAAGTCAGAATTTGCGAGTTACAAAGTCAGAATTGTGAGATATAAAGTCAGAATTGTGAGTTATAAAGTCAGAATTGCGAGATATAAAGTCAGAATTGCGAGATATAAAGTCAGAATTGCGAGATATAAAGTCAGAATTTGCGAGTTATAAAGTTAGAATTGCGAGATATAAAGTCAGAATTGCGAGTTATAAAAGTCAGAATTGCGAGATATAAAGTCAGAATTGCGAGATATAAAATCAGAATTGCGAGATATAAAGTCAGAATTGCGAGATATAAAGTCAGAATTGCGAGATATAAAGTCAGAATTGCGAGATATAAAGTCAGAATTGCGAGTTATAAAGTCAGAATTGTGAGATATAAAGTCAGAATTGCGAGTTATAAAGTCAGAATTGTGAGATATAAAGTCAGAATTGTGAGATATAAAGTCAGAATTGTGAGATATAAAGTCAGAATTGCGAGTTATAAAGTCAGAATTGTGAGATATAAAGTCAGAATTGCGAGATATAAAGTCAGAATTGCGAGATATAAAGTCAGAATTGCGAGATATAAAGTCAGAATTGCGAGTTACAAAGTCAGAATTGCGAGTTATAAAGTCAGAATTGCGAGATATAAAGTCAGAATTGCGAGATACAAAGTCAGAATTGCGAGTTATAAAAGTCAGAATTGCGAGATATAAAGTCAGAATTGCGAGATATAAAATCAGAATTGCGAGATATAAAGTCAGAATTGCGAGATACAAAGTCAGAATTGTGAGATATAAAGTCAGAATTGCGAGATATAAAGTCAGAATTGCGAGTTATAAAGTCAGAATTGTGAGATATAAAGTCAGAATTGCGAGATATAAAGTCAGAATTGTGAGATATAAAGTCAGAATTGTGAGATATAAAGTCAGAATTGCAAGTTATAAAGCTAAAATTAAAATAAATTAATTATCACAATAATATCATCACAATTATCCTTTTTTTATTCCGTGGAGGAAACAAGCTTCCATAATAGGGACTGGAGCAGTTTTTTAGATCTCCAAAAACAACCTAAAAAGTTCCGTCATTTGAGTCTTTCACAAACAATACCATTGTAAAAATTGAAATCCAGTGCAAAAGTCATATGAACTACTTTATGGCGCTTTTTCTTGTCCTTTTTGGAGCTTGGCCTCTCCAGTGCCCATCCATATTCATCATATGGAAAACAGAAGCTTTCACATTCTACTAAACGTCGCTTTTTGTGTTCCACAGAAAAGTCACACAAATTCTGAAACGTCATGATTGGGAGTTAATTATGTCCGAATTTGACATTTTACGGTAAACTATCCCCATGTAATACACAGACACCATGATGTTAACATAAGTGTCCACTAGATGGCAGTATCAACACTAAAATGACATCAGGGCTCTGAGGTTGTTATTGACATGCCTGATCATAGTGTTGTGACATCTACATTAGCTTTCTGATTTGCACCTCAGTGCTAAAGCCATCACCATGGCAACAGACCCATCACATGCTGCCAGGTAAATCTGACAGTTTCTAAATGGCCTACTAACTGTGTGTGTGTGTGGGAATGAATGGTAGGCTATCTTCCATGTACTCCTGAGAGCAAGTAGAGTCCATTCAGAATGAACACACACACACACACACACTCAGTGTTCGGAGAGCTCTTCAAAGGGGTCGAGTCTTCAGAGGAGAGGCTTGTTCATCTCATTTGTCATTTAGTCAATACAGCGCACTCTCTGATCAATGCCGAGACTGGCGCCTCACAATCAGAGTCGATACGTGACCTTACTCTCTCTCTCTCTCCCTCCGCCCGCTTTCCTTTCAAAGCACTTCTCACTTCAGTTTCAAGGATACCGTGAAGAATATAGAGATACAAGTGAGGACAAAGTGCTGGAACACAGAAAGACTGGGTGAAATGTGCCTTCATTCTTGCGTTTTAATGGTTTTTCAGTCAGTCTATACTTGTTTGAGTAGAAGTTGTTTAATGTTTCCCTCCTCTTACAAGAGTTTTTGATGCTGATCACCAGCAAACACTAGCTAACTATTCTATTTTGGTGGAAGCTCGTACTGTGGTACATTTTTGTGAGTTTTATGTAATTTAGCGATTACTTAGAATCACTCGACAGTGATTCATCTATAATCTAATTTGTTTATTATACAGGGAGTGCAGAATTATTAGGCAAGTTGCATTTTTGAGGATTCATTTTATTATGGAACAACAACCATGTTCTCAATGAACACAAAAAACTCATTAATATCAAAGCTGAATATTTTTGGAAGTTTTAGTTTTTAGTTTTAGCTATTTTAGGGGGATATCTGTGTGTGCAGGTGACTATTACTGTGCATAATTATTAGGCACCTTAACAAAAAACAAATTTATACCCATTTCAATTATTTATTTTTTACCAGTGAAACCAATATAACATCTCAACATTCACAAATATACATTTCTGACATTCAAAAACCAAACAAAAACAAATCAGTGACCAATATAGCCACCTTTCTTTGCAAGGACACTCAAAAGCCTGCCATCCATGGATTCTGTCAGTGTTTTGATCTGTTCACCGTCAACATTGCGTGCAGCAGCAACCACAGCCTCCCAGACACTGTTCAGAGAGGTGTACTGTTTTCCCTCCTTGTAAATCGCACATTTGATGATGGACCACAGGTTCTCAATGGGGTTCAGATCAGGTGAACAAGGAGGCCATATCATTAGATTTTCTTCTTTTATACCCTTTCTTGCCAGCCACGCTGTGGAGTACTTGGACGCGTGTGATAGAGCATTGTCCTGCATGAAAATCATGTTTTTCTTGAAGGATGTAGACTTCTTCCTGTACCACTGCTTGAAGAAGGTGTCTTCCGGAAACTGGCAGTAGGACTGGGAGTTGAGCTTGACTCCATCCTCAACCCGAAAAGGCCCCACAAGCTCATCTTTGATGATACCAGCCCAAACCAGTACTCCACCTCCACCTTGCTGGCGTCTGAGTCGGACTGGAGCTCTCTGCCCTTTACCAATCCAGCCACGGGCCCATCCATCTGGCCCATCAAGACTCACTCTCATTTCATCAGTCCATAAAACCTTAGAAAAATCAGTCTTGAGATCTTTCTTGGCCCAGTCTTGACGTTTCAGCTTGTGTGTCTTGTTCAGTGGTGGTCGACTTTCTGCCTTTCTTACCTTGGCCATGTCTCTGAGTATTGCACACCTTGTGCTTTTGGGCACTCCAGTGATGTTGCAGCTCTGAAATATGGTCAAACTGGTGGCAAGTGGCAACTTGGCAGCTGCACGCTTGACTTTTCTCAGTTCACGGGCAGTTATTTTGCGCCTTGGTTTTTCCACACGCTTCTTGCGACCCTGTTGACTATTTTGAATGAAACGCTTGATTGTTCGATGATCACGCTTCAGAAGCTTGGCTATTTTAAGACTTCTGCATCCCTATGCAATATATCTCACTATTTTTGACTTTTCTGAGCCTGTCAAGTCCTTCTTTTGACCCATTTTGCCAAAGGAAAGGAAGTTGCCTAATAATTATGCACACCTGATATAGGGTGTTGATGTCATTAGACCACACCCCTTCTCATTACAGAGATGCACATCACCTAATATGCTTAATTGTTAGTAGGCTTTCCAGCCTATACAGCTTGGAGTAAAACAACATGCATAACGAGGATGATGTGGTCAAAATATTTTCAATCATTTGCCTAATAATTCTGCACTCCCTGTAGTTTGTGTTTCTATTTTAGTATTATTTATATACTGTTATATTATTTATTAATGTTTTGAATTAGTTTGATTATTTTTCAGTTTAGTTTGAGTAATTAGGTCGTGATTTTGTAGTTTTGAAAAATAATTTCTATTTAACTTTATTTTTTATTTCAGTTCGGTTAAGTTTAGCTTATCGCATGTTAGTTAGTCGCTAATACAATATTTTCATTTATTTTTTTCATTGAATATTTTTTTATTTTAATCAATGAAAACTATTTAAATTTAACATTTTTGGTTTGTTTGTTTTTAGTTATAATAATTGGAGTATTGGTCCATGAAGACAGAAACTGATGAAATGAAAGAGTTCAGTGAAGAAACCGAAAGTTAAGAGTTTTAAAGATCTGTTTTATTGAATAAAACTTAAAATTCTCAACATGGACTTGCTGTCTGTTTTCAAGTTGCGGTAAAAAAAAAAAAAAAAATGAATGTGTGATGCAACAAGTTCCAAGCAACAAGTAATTCATATGTCCAGACTGAAACTAAAATGCTGCATGATATAGTCACCACCGATCAGAGCTTATTTGATGGTAAATATATGGTTATGGTTGTGTGAAGCAGGATCCCAACAGGGAACGTTCCCGACAGGTTTCTTTAAAGTTATTTAAAGGTTATGTGAAATATTCCCATCACATTGATAGACTTGTTAAATGTTCTCATAACGTTGGGAGAAAACGTTCTTAGAACGATGATATGATTAATATCTGATGAATGTTCAGACATCTGACGGGAACCACGTTCACTAACATTATATAAAGGATCAAACATTCTTTAAATAATTTTATTGAAACATTCTCATGGCATTGACAGAATTATTAAACATTCTCAAAACAACATATTTAGAATCTTCTTATGATATAAATATTTGAACATTCTCATAAAGTTTGGAGGAAATAGAAAAAGATTCTTGGAACATACTTTTAACATTAGAATAACAACCAACAGAAACGTTCCTACAACGTTATGTAAATATTAGCATGGAGTGTTCTTAAAATACTGTTCAGAAACTGTAGAACAACGTTCTTATGATGTTTATATTTGATGGATGCTCTCACAACGTTGGGAAACAATTGGAACATCAATTCTTGGAACATCTTTTGACATTATAATGAAAACTGACATCCTAATTTTCAAAGCATAATATTTTTATTATATCCCTGGATTTGAACATTTCCATCCGCTGGTTGTCGACCACCACACTATGGTCATGGTTCAGAGTTAAACTTCAATACATTCCTTTAAAAGTAATCTCATTTTTTAGGGCCCGAGCACCAAAGTGCGAGGACCCTATTGGATTTCCTCCATTTATTCTTCTTATTCTTCTTTTCTGAAATGAATCGCTTTTTTGAGGGCCTAAACATGCTCGAAAACTCAAGAAACTTTGCACACACGTCAGAACTGGTGAAAATTTACATCTGATATAGGTTTCAGAATTGGGTGGGGCAAAATGCCTCGATAGCGCCACCTATACAACTTCAATGGTGTGCGCCTTCGGCTATGTTTGACGTACGTCTACGAAATTCGGTACATACATGTAAGGTCCCAAGACCTACAGAAAAGCCTCTAGGAGCAAAGTCCTAAACGCAACAGGAATTTTTGCGATTTTTTGCGAACAGTGCGATTTTTGTGCATTTTTCACACCTCGTACTTTAACGAACTCCTCCTACAGTTCTAATCCGATCATCTTCAAATTTGGTGTGTGTAATCATAAGGCCTTTGCGATGTTAAATTGTTTTCGTCACAGGGCGTGTCCCTCGTTTTTTTTTGAATCCCTAATCTAGCACAAGACCAGAAAAACAACAACAACAAAAAATTTGGTTTTCAAAGTTAATATCAACTAAACTAGCCTCTATAGTGTAGCAGAAGTTTCTCCTGCTGTAAGATTTTTTTGTCGGGGTCTCTGGATGGTTTATGATGCCAAATCTGCTCACTAGCTCCAGTGTCTTTATCTCTGGGGCATTTGGTGTAATCTCTGAATTCTGGTGAAACACACACACACACACACACACACACACACACACACACGTACAGTCAGGCAGAGATGTTTGTCTCAGCTGACAGCTGTCAGCTCTGATAGTACTCTGGTAATAAAACACTCTGCCAAACAGCCTATTAGCAACGACTCGTCTGGAAGGAGGGGAAGCCACACACTCGCGCACACACACACACACACACACACACATGCAGATATGCTCAGATAGGCAGAATGAGGTCAGACACTAAGGGTGCTCTAAAACAGAGGAGACAGGCCTAGACGCCCTGCTGGGTCTCCCAATCACCCTGGAGTGCAGGAGGACTCAGAGACACACACACACACACACACACATTGTGTTTTCATGTTTTATGGGGACATTCCATTGGCGTAATGGTTTTTATACTGTACAAACTGTATATTCTGTCCCCCTACACTACACCTACCCATCACAGAAAATGTTCTGCTATTATAGATTTTCAAAAAAGATCATTCTGTGTGATTTATAAGCTTGTTTCCTCATGAGGACCAAAAAATGTCCCCACAAGATCAAAATTTACTAGTATTACTATACCTGTGGGGACATTTGGTCCCCATAACGTAGGGAATACACACACACACACACACACACACACACACCACAGAAAGATGAGCTAATAATTACTTACTACCTAACCGGGGTGTGATGAGATTTCTCGTCGAGGTGAATAACTGTCTCGCGATATTGCCATGATGGAGTGTGAGGTTGAAATTAGGATATGCCACAGCTACATTTACATTACGCCTCCACTGTTGTTTTATTTATCTATAAATAAAAACCATTTAGTTCAGTTGGATAACGGTGGCTTAAATTCCATCCGGCTCATCCAACACGAGCTGCAGAGTCGTTCGTAGCGCAGCAGGAATCAGTGTTCGCTGATCACGTGACTAGATGACTGACGGAGCGTCCATGGCGGAGCGTTTGTTGCACAACAGAATGTCTTGAAAATGTCTTGTCTTGTAGAATGTGCGCTCAGCACCGCCGCTCCGTATTTACAGTTTGTGCACGTTTGCAAATTCGAAAGCAAAAGTAAAACGCGAGTGCGCATTCAAATATTTGATTCATGCAATATCTTTTTTTATACATTTTATTTTTCTATGATCTATTTGTGGAATGGAGTTCAGTTAGAAGATCAAATGTTGTAGAAGCTCATAAATCATGTACAGGTCTGAAGAGATTTACACAGGATTTATTAATAATGTCTCGTTCTCGTGTGCGGTCTTGTCACACCCCTAGTACCTAAGATTCCAATCTTGAGCTAGCCTATGATATAAACTTGTTTAGTAAAGAAAATGAAGATTATAATGTCTTTGGCAAAAACATAACCTATGTAGACCTTAGGAAGGTCCAATCCTGCTCCTGGAGGGCCAGAGTTCTGCAGAGTTCAGCTCCAACCCCAATTAAACACACCTGGTCCAGCTATTTAAGGTCTTACCAGGCATACTCAAAACTTCCTGACAGGTGTGTTGAATTAAACTGTGCAGGACGTGACCCTCCAGGAGGTTTGGACACCCCTGATGTTGACTTGGGTTTTTGCAATACCTGCTGTGTCCTCATGGGGGCAGCGTTTCTCTAGCCTTGTTATCAGTAAAGTCTGCTCAGGCAGTCAGCATAAAATCAAAATTGACAGTGTTTGTTTTGTTAATGCACATTCCTGGTCTTATTGTGGACGACTTATCAAGGAGTGTTTTTCAAATAAATATAATGACTTGATCTTCCCATGACGCGTTTCCTTTAGTGCTGATGCCACTTAGGGAGTGTGGGCCATTAAATGACGTTAATAGTTAAACTTAAATTCACTGCTCCTTGTTGAGGTCAATGAAAATAACATTGAAAAGTAATATATATATATATATATATGTGTGTGTGTATATATATGTGTATATATATATATGTGTGTGTGTGTATATATATATATATATATGTATATATATGTATATATATATATATGTGTGTGTGTATATATATATATATATATATATATATATATATATATATATATATATATATATATACACACACACACACATATATATACATATATACACACACATATATAATATAATATATATATATATATATATATATATATATATATATATATATACACACACATATAATATATATATATATACACACACACATATATATATATACATACATACATATATATATATATATATACATACATACATATATATATATATATAATTTATTAATTACTTCTACAAAGTTATATTTCAACCTGCACTACAAACCTGTGAATGCAGTCATCGTATTTTTGTAGTGTCATTTTCTACATAATTAAGTTCAGTTCTGATTTACTGGTTAGTTTATGAGTTTTTCTACAGGACAGAACTCGACAGTTTCCATGACTGCCGTCACAACAGTGTGTGTGAAATATGCAGATTAAAAAAAATTGTTTTTGTTTGGCAAAGAGTGAGAGAGAGTTTGGGATTGCGGGAGGCTTTACCAGGAAAAACGTTGTCTAACATGATCTAATATGGGAATTTTTGACAGTGTATTAACTAATAACGTGAACAGGGCAATAATTACAGATGTGTTAACCATTTTTGTGACCTGACGTAAACCTCTGAGAACATAAATCAATAAGTAATTATAAAAGGGACCGAAAAATTACAATTCTGTTACAATTTCCTAATATTATTTCACAGCTGTATGACTTTCTTCTGTGGAACACAAACAAGAGTTGCTGTAGTTTTTATAATCCACTTCATGTTGTATCTTACTAACTGTGGTAGAATCACTGTAAAGTAGTGTCACAAAACTAAAATACCATAAAACGTCCTTCAGAGGATGTGTGCGCAGTGTTGTTGGTTTCTTGTGTGACAGTTCAGTGTCAGTTCTGTTTCAGTGCTAATGGAGAGGTTAGCGCCCTAAGCCCTTTCTAAAATGATTTAGCTCTAATATCGCTTCAGTTTAGCATTCACTGTTCTGTCGGGGCAGATGTAGGTCACACTGCCAAATTTAACAGCTCTCTTTAGACGAGACTGTGGCGGTTTGTTTGCTAGAAGCTCAGTTTCTCCCTCCCGCTGTCGCTGCTTTACTTCTGTTTGTCTGTCGTTTGGACACAGATACAATTAGCGTGACTGCAGCCCTCAGCTCTCGCTGTCAATTAAAATGTATGGGCGGTAATATCTTAAATGAAGAACCTTAAGACAGTTACTTTTTAATTAAGGCAATGTGGTTGTTTTCATTACCTCACTTTTGTCTTTTCATCACCACCTAGCGTTTATCTCACTCTCAACAGAGTTTGGGAAGCTAAGCCTACAGAGAGGCAATCGTAATGTTATTGTAAATACATATACATAGTAGATTAATTGTCACATGAAATTGACAAGTCTCATGACTTCTATTCACTTTTTTTGGTACAAAATTGTTGATTGCGAACTATTAGCAGCTAAGTGTTAGCGTTAGCTTTAATGGCAGATAATTGTGATAAAAGCTATAAATGCTATCATAAGTAATATCATTTTTTTCTTTCTTTTTTTTAGAAATTTGGCTAATGTTGTGGCAAGGTTCTCTCAAAGTTATAAACAAACATTCTTCCAATTAACATTAATAGACCTTTTTCAAATATTATTTCATGCTGTAACTGTATTCAAATTCATGCTTTGATAGTAGATTAATCATTGCAGGTTTCACCAGTCCAGTCTGTGATTCTATTTTTTGCATTCCGATTCTAACATCCAAAGGCATTTTTTTTTTTTTAAATGTTACTGTTTGTTTCAGAATGTTCAGATAACGTTCAAAAGTAATGTTCCCGTAATGTTTGCAAAATTCTACAGTGGAACATTTCCTTCACATTTTGTATAGCCAAGATAAATGGTTTTGAACTTTCAGAGAATATTCAGAAATATTGTTTCAATCTAAAAAGTAATTCAGAGGATCTGTTACCACAACTTAAATAAATGCATGGTTGCAAGTTAAATAGTCTAATTTATTGTTTTAATTAAACATTTTTATTTTGTAGAGTTCTGTTGACTTAATGTTGATCATTACGTCCACTTAATATCGTCAGTAATTGAAACTCAAATTTCTGCGTTAATTGGCTTTTTGAAAAATAAGTTGTAGTAACTTAATGAAATTGTCTTGATGACTTCAGAAATCAGGCAGTGGATGTCTAGTTCCCAGCATGCTTTGCATAGGACTGGATGAGGAGAATAAATGTTGAAATTAAGTGAAGGGAAATACCTGTTAGTTTTTAATGTTATGTTTGATGTTTAAAGGAGTTTTAAAGAGATACATAAAGCTAAACACTACATTGACTCTGTAAGCAATAATGCCAGTGACAAGTAATATCTTACTTGTCCATTAAATATACAAGATAAATAAGTTATGTTAGCATGTGCTATGATAGCTGTTGATTAGATAAGATGAATTGGTTCCAGGGCCACAACTTTGCTAGTTGAAGTGACTTAATTTTTTTGAGTAATCAACTTAAAAAATATGTGTTTGTGCTACAAATTATTAAGTTCCTCTAACTCAATGTAGCTTGTTAGTTGAACATTTAAGCAAACTTTTCATAACGCGAAATTTTTTTTCTTTTAGCGAGCCAACGTTTTTTTTTTTTTTTTTAGAGTGTTGTTAGCTGGGTAATATCAGACTTACTGCATATTTTCAATTCCAGTTTTTGCTATTCCCATAAACCGTTCAAGCCTGCCGTGTTCGATATTTAGTGTTGAGCATTATGTTTTATGTGGCTACAACATTCTTGCAAATCAAAGATAGCGCAAGGTCAGAGTTAAGGGCAATATAACCTAATGTGGCTGATCTGAGCTCTCACCAGATTTCATATTCAGCACGGGGAGAATGAAATGCACTCATGCGGAAACAGCAGCGGCAGAGAATTGGCCTGAATCAAGGGCTTATATTGAGTGTGTTTGACTGAGATTGGCTGTATAATGAATCTCTGAACTTATTTGAGCTCCATCTCATTTTCGAGATGGTTCAGTGGTGTGTGACTGCGTTAGCATATGGGAATGTGTGTTTCGTGTGTGTGTGTGTGTGCGCTTGAAGAGAAACAACATGACAAGCCCTGCACTTCAGTGCTAATGCTGATCTGTCAGTGGGCTGTTGACAGATCCAAACCAGCCCAGTTCCGCCCCCCTCATCCCAAACGTCAAACCCAGACCACTTCAACCCCTTCCTCTGCTCGGGCTGCCTTCCCTTGCCCCATTCCATCCCCTTTCCCCTGAGAGATCCGAGTCTTATTAGTGCCGCGAGGAAGAGAGAGAGAGAAGCACTTTGTCCTCATACACTCTCTGAGACGACCCTCCCACCATGAATGGGAGTAACGGATCTCACCCCGCTTTCTGTGCATCGTTCGGCTCAATCTTTCCCTCATCATGCCAACTCTGATAATAACCAGCACACAAAGAAAAATCGCCATGATTTGAAAAGAGTAAACAGTAATTTACTGCTATGAAATGGTGTGCATTCTATGGAAGCTTGTCTCCACCACTGAAAAGGAAGTGACATTTATCTCACAATTTTGACTTTTTTCTTCGCAGTTGCGAGTTTATATCTTGCAATTCTGACAGAATTGCAACTTTATTTTCTCAGAATTGCAACTTTATGTATCATGTATTTGGCCTCCTTGTTAGAGCGTCTGCCTCCCACACCAGAGACCCAGGTTCGAGGTTCGAGGTCCAGGCAGAGCGGAGCAAGTAGGACCTGGGTACACTCAAAAAAATATTTCAGTCTAAACATAAGTTTTATGCAATTTAATTACATAGCAATTTTCCATCCATTTGGATTACATAGTTTTAACATAAACTAATAAACTTAATGTGATTCATATTTGTCAGTCATATGTAAATGAAATAGGTAAGATTTATGTAATAGTGAGAGATTAAATGTCTTTTATCTTCAGTTGTAGTTCTAGTGTTTCTCAGTCCTTCAGTGATTCTGCTTGTTAACAGCAGGTGTTCATCATTAATGCTCAATCATCACTTAATGATCTCATTAAGCTTCAACGGTACTTTAACCTGGGCATTTTTCTGTGAACCATTACATAAATCTTATCTATTTCATTTACATATGATTGACAAATATGAATCACATTAAGTTTATTAGTTTGTTTATGTTAAAACTATGTAATCCAAATGGATGGAAAATTGCTATGTAATTAAATTACATAAAACTTATGTTTAGACAGAAATATTTTTTTGAGTGTAGAGGGGTTACCACAGTAAAACAGGGCCAGAGCCTTTTGAATTTTTTAGTTCCGTGGCGGAAACAAGCTTCCATAGTATTCTGATTTTTACTGTGAAATTAATATATTTAGGTCACATCATGAATTTCTGTAGTCGCATAATAAATTACAGGCCGTTTCACTCTTCACATTTGAAAATTGAACCCACGTGTTTTTTTTCTTGTTTTTCGGTTACGTCATCAATGGATATTTGACATTTTCTCCTCTTTCAATTTTACTTAAGCTAAATTATGACTTTAGAAACAATCATTTCAATAAATGGAATCAGTGATTGCAATTACTATAAGAAGTACATAGTATGTACATGGGAACAAGACTGTAAAATAAAGTGCTACCACGAAATATAACTGATTTTTATAATTTTTTTGGTCTTGTCATTTGCGCCGTTGGTTGTACCATTAGCACGAGGGGGGTGGACTATTATCATTTCACTGATGTTACTGCATTAGCATGCAGGAGAAGTGTAAAAGACGACTTTAAAAGATGACCCTTTTCACCTGAAATGCTATCATTTTTATTATTAATATAATAACTGCTAAGTATAAGGCAGTCCCGGACTGGCCATCGGGAGCAGTCGGGAAAAATTAAATCCTGGCTAATTTGGCACATTGCCCAGCTTGTTTGTATTTACCTACTTATTGGTTTTTACTTTAATTTATTAATATACCTTCTACTCTTGGTCAGGGCGATGGATTTTACACGGTACAGTACAGCCACGAAATCTCACTTCATTTTCAGTGGGATAGGCAGCAGAAGAACAATCATGTCAATCTAGCATGAAAGATAAAAAGTCTACCAAGTGACAAATATACAGAAAATCGAGCATAACTGTATTTGAATTGTTAGTTTTTCAGTAATACAATATTTATACAGTAAAAATTTCTTTGATTGTTCAAGCTTCTCGTTCGCTTCAAATGCCCTTGAATTTTACTGTAAAAATTCAACATCAGAAATTTACTTTAAATTCACACTGAAACGTTTAATAAGGTAGATCATAACTGAGGTGAGGCTGGTCTGTTTCTCAAGATGTCGTCGGGGTGAATCGACCTCCATGTCAGAGAATCGGCCTCTCAGGAGCTCGGGGGAAGAGTGTACGATAGCACTTGTCACCGAGAACTCGGCAGCGATCCAGACGCTCCGCATCTTATGCGTTCAGACAATCCTATCTTCCTTCCTTCCTTTAATCTGTTGAGAAAACCCCAGCTGTCAGAGCCGTACTGTGAGAGACTGTTACAGACAGACATTCTCCGCTCAGGTCTTCTCCCTCATCGACAGGCCTGCACCGAATCGCATTTCCACAGAAAGATCTGAGATTTCTATCCCCAGAAACCTTTTGGCTTAAGGGAGCGCTCTACACTCTTAAAAAACAAGAAGTAAAATTTACTTAAAGTTTTTGTGTGCATTTTTTTTTTTTGAGTAAGGGATTTAAGTAAATTCAACTTAACTAAGTTAAGTAAAATGAACAAAGAAAATAAAGAATTTTAACTCGGCTAAAAGGTTGAGGAATTTCTACTTCGCTGAAGTTGCCTTTACATTTTAGTCAAACAATATAACACTGAATTAAACCAAGTGAATGGTTTCCTCAGAAACATGTAAGTAAATAATACAATAGATATTGCGTAGACACCAAATCTACATATTAGAAGTGACGCGGCGCCCGAACACAGAGACCTCAGTACTTGGTTTACAATGTTTTCGAGTGTGAATGTGCCATTTTGAAAATTCCAGGATTTTTCTGCATATAGTGAAAAATAAAAATTAACATACTTTTTGACCTCAAATACTCGTCTTGCGCTGGTCTGCTCCGCACGCATTACGTGATCACATTGGAAACACATTGGATCACATTGACATGCTGCGTAGGGTGAAAAACTCAAAATCTACGTCACGCGTGACCTTTCCAACGTGATTACGTAATACGTGGCGCAGAGCTGTGCAAGACGAGCTTTTATGGTTTAAAAAGTATATACATTTAAAAAAAAAAAATGTCTGATCGTTTCACCAGTTAAGACCCTTATTCCTCATCTGGGATCATGTAGAGCCTTTAAAGCTGCATTGAAACTGACATTTAGACCTTCAACCCGTTGAACCCCAGTGAAGTCCACTAAATGGGGAAAAAAAGACGTCTAAAGTGAACTAATCCTTTAAACTATGCTGTACATACATGATGCTGTTTTGCTAATAATTGCTTGTGCAATGTACAGAGTTATATTTGATTTATAAACGTCAGTTTAAACGTTACGTGCTTTTTTTTTTTACTGTCATGTTATTGCATTGCTTTGAATAAACAATTTAATGCAATGCATTTTGCTCATTGCGCCCTCTTGTGGCCTCAGGAAACAAGAAGGAAACACTTTTTCCCCTAAATGAAGTTATGCCTTTTAAATTGGATTATCAAAGAGCCCCGCACATGACATGCGAGAAATAAAAGTGCGCCCGATTGACTATTTTCGATGAAGTAAAAATTGACGGAACGCATTAGTATCGCATAAATCGCCCGCACAATTTTTTCTCCTGCGGCTCTATAGCAGTGTTTCTCAAACTTTTTCAGCCCAGTTATCTTCCAGTTTTTTTCTGACGACCACCTAACAGAATCCCACTCTAACACGCCCTCCCAAAAAACAACAAAATAGGAAGGATAAACTAAATTTAAGTTTAATATGCAACTGTTTCAAGTCAAAAACGAATTATTCGAACACAAATTCGAATTAAAACACACTGACGTCAACCCCCCCCCGCCCGTGATCCGGTACGGGTTAAGAGCTTGCCTGGTTTAGGTCATTTTTCGCGGACCACTAGGGGGCGATGGCGGAATTCTTAAAGTAAACAACACTTGCTCCATAGATTATAATTACAATAGTAGTCAAATTTAATGTAAAAATCTGAATTTAGTTTTTCAGCCATTTTGACGACCCTATTTACCAAATTTTTCTGTAAAGCTCATTTTGGCAAGCTGTTTCAAACTCTCGAAACGAACTTTGTTTAGGCCTGATTTTGTTCGAAGTGACGTCACACAGGTTCGTTGAAGTATATCCAGGGCCTTTGGGTTTTTGTGAAGCGGCACAGCAACAGTTTGAAGAGAATATTGCTTGGCAAGAAAGCTCGTATGGTTTCTGGTGTACCTCTGCTGAAGAAGAAGTGCTCGGCTAGCACGGTTAGCTCATGGCAGTGCTACAGCCTGTGAAGAAAACTGATTTGATTGCATGTCAAAACACGGCTGGGGCTCCGAACGCGGCTCACGGGCTCTAGTGCACAGCTGCTCACCTCTCCTGATCATCTAAGCACTTCTCTCCTGCTTTTCATATCTTTCTGCCTCTTTTTACTAGGGGATAGGTGCAGAAAAAAAAGTGGAGAAGAGAAAAAGAGAGCAGGGAGTAGATATACCAATGACATTTGAAGTGAGAGGGAGAAGGGTATAAAGAAGTATAGGAGAGAGGCAGTGTTGAGGATGGGGCCTCGGCTTCTCTCTAATCTCGTATTGATCTCCAGTCAGGGAATGAATTGTGCCTCACTCCTGCTAGGCCTCAGAAGTCTCAGCTATTGATCTGGGCTGTCAGAGAGCTCTGGAGGAACTCTACCATGCAAAGCTGTCCCTCAGCACGTCCATGTGCACTGAGAGCGCAACGTTCGCTCTTTATGATATTCTTATTTGAACTGTTGCTTGGAAACTGCTTATGAACGTAACGCTTTGCTTACGCCGTTTAAGTAGAGCGTTAATTGTACACGCAACATTTAAGAGTTTAAAGCTACGGGATTTATATTCTTTCAAACTGATGCTTGTAAACGTTACATTTTTAACCGTTCTGTTAGAAAAAGAAAATGTATTATTAAATATCAATAATTATGCCTGTGTGTGTATGTATGTATGCACATGTTTTGGGAAAAAAGGGATGGATTATAAGACATTTATAATGTTACAAAAGATTTCTGTTTCAAATAAATCCTGTTTTATTCATCAACGAATGATCGTGGTGTCATGGTTTACACAAAATATGAAGCAGCACAACTGTTTTAGCATTCATAATAATAATAAATAAATAAATATAATTCTAAATAGTAATACATATTTATAAAATATTATATAAAAATAATACATACAAAATAAATACATGATATATAAAACAATAGACAAAATAATAAATAATATTAAATGCTTCTTGAGCATCATATCAGCATTAGAAGTCACGATGCTGTAAATTCAGCTTTGAGCACAGGAATAAATTACATCTTACAATATATTCATGTAGAAGAGAGTTACTTTGAATTTTAATATTATTTAAGTGTTTTTACAATTTTTTCTGTATTTTTTAGGAGGTATGTACTGTACATTTATACTCTTTATACTATATATAAAGAGTTAAGAAATTTTTAAAAATAGTTTTTTTTTTATATATTCAATGAAAACGTATTGAATTTCAGAAATAAAAATCTGTCGTTAAATGGACTTTTACACTGCAAAATTAAAATGGCAAAAAATGTAATGAAATTTTTAATAACAGAAATAATATTTCGCTGAAAGTCACCCAAACAAACAAACAACAACATAGTTATATATATCTTAAAAAGCTGTGTGTTCCAGAGCTTTTGACTTGTTCCGCTCCTGTTGGAAACACACTGGTCTATTTTTAATTCCAGACATGTTTGTGAGAATACAGCATGCAGATGGGCTCATGTAGTGGCGTGCTGTCACACTTAGAACCTCACCAAAGTCATGGCGGCTGGCAGGCGGGGGTGGGTGTGGAGAGGTTGGAGGGGAGGCGGGGGTCTGGCTGATGGAGGGTGGGGTGGCTTGACAGCAGCTCTGCAACAGTCTCTGAGAGTGACGGTTACCTCTGTATGCAGAATGCGTCTGGTGTGGCTTGTCATATTTACCTGTAGCTGGGCTGAACACGCTGCATTATGGAGACTGCTTTTGATCATTGGAAGAGCATCTCTACATAGAAAACAGCCTGACTTTTATTTATTTATTCAAACTGTGTTTTTGAGGGCTGAATGATAATTGACCGTTCGCTGGCAGTTTGATTGACAGGCGATCTAACCAATCATAACCCTCAATCCGCCATGTTGCCTGATAAAGCAGTCAGGGGAGTTAGTAGATTAACGTTGGTGAACTGAACTTGAAGAATTGCGTGTACTCACGTCTTTTTGCGTTTGAAACAACGATGTTCATTCATGTTTATTTGATGCTATAAATGAACTAGTATGAAGAGACGATCACTTGAAGGAGCTCCAGCGATCTGTCACGACACATTAAAGAGACGCTATACGCTATTTATTGTTTAAACTTCTTTAAAAAATCACGATATATTCAATTTGAAACAGTTTCGTATGTCTGTCAACGTGTCCTCTTTGCTCCTCGATGTATTTTTCATGAGAACATGATGTGTGGCGTGAGAGACTAAAGGGGGGCGGGTCTTTGCGAAGGGTCAATTAATAAAATGTTATTTATTGAGTAAATCATTCTTTTGAATTTGTTTTTCAATGAATTAGTCAAAGAGGTTCACAAATGATCATTATCAGATGCTTTTTGATTTCTAAAATTCCTTTAATCATAAATGGTTGATGTAATGTGTTGATGTAGGTCATGTAAAAGTTAAGGGAATTCATTGCTCAAAAAGTGTGAAAAAGTTAGAAAACAGAAGGAGAAACAATGATTTACCAGAGCTGTATTCAAATATTTATGAACAGAAAGAGGCTGTTTTGGAGTGTTGTATGGAAATGCTGTTCAAGTGTAATTTTGCTTTCTATCCTGAAGCCCCATGAGGCCTTATGTTAGTTATTATGGCTGTTGTTCTTATTCCCTGGATAGATGTTTTTTTGAAGTCTCCAAGAGCACTGCAACAACCCTTATTCAGATTTTGTCGAATATCTTGTGGTGTATCTCTGGTGATAACATTTTCATGATTTGTTATGACAACTTTTTTTCTTTTGTCAAGTCAACCTAGATAATTAATGTCATTCAGATAACATAATATTTAGAGTTTTTGTTGATTTAAATCAATCCTCTTCATCGTATTAACTCAAAAGTAAAAATTTGAGTTTAGCTTATATATATATATATGTGTATATATGTGTATGTGTATATATATGTATATATGTGTGTGTATTGAGTATATTGAGTAAGTTAAACTCAAATTTTTAATTTTTAGCTAATACGATGAAAGGGATTGCTTTAAATAGATCAGCTTTGGGATGTGCTGGAATGGGAGACTCGAATCATGGATGTGCAGCCGACAAATCTGCAGCAACTGTTGAGTGCATGTATGTATATACATGAACATGCACTCAACAGCCCCATACTGGACCCGTTTTTGCCTTCAGAACTGCCTTAATTCTTTGTGGAATAGATTCAACAAGGTGCTGGAAACATTGCTCAGGGATTTTGGTCCATATTGATATGATAGAATCACAGTTGGTCATAAAGGGATGGATGTGGTCAGCAACAGTACTCGGGTAGACTGTGGTGTTCAAACCATCCTCAACTGGTATTAAAGGACCCAAAAGTGTGCCAAGAAAATATCACTCACACCATTACACCATTAGCAGCCTGAACCGCTGATACAAGGCCGGATGGATCCATGCTTCACGTCACATTCTGACCATCTGAATATCGCACCAGAAATCCAAACTCATCAGACCAGGCAACGTTTCCAATCTTCTATTGTCCAGTTTTGGATGTCCGTGTGAATTGTAGCCTCACTTTGCTGCTGTTAGCTGACAGAAGTGGCGTTGGTGTGTTCTTCAAGGATGTTGTGTGTTCAGAGATGTTCTTCCTTGGTTTTAACAAGCGCTTATTTGAGTCATTGTTGCCTTTCTAGCAACTCGAAGCTGTCTGGCTATTCTCCTCTGACATCAACACGGCATGTTTGCCCACAGAACTGTCGCTCACTGGATATTTTCTCTGCTAACCTCAGAGATGTTTGCATGAAAATCTAGCAGATTTCTGAAATGCTCGTTCAAAAGTCACCTAAATCCTAATGAACATGATTTAAATTTTTTTATTTACTTACACATGGACACACTCATGTAGTAAGCTATGCATGTAGCCATGGAAGTCCTGGACTGGACTACACTATAAAAGTGCCATAAAAGTAGTTCTTCTGAAGCCATTTGATAATACGAACCACTTATGGTGCTTTTGCATTCTTTTTTAAAGCTTCAGTCTCCATTCTAAAGTCGTGAAAAAGAGCAGCCAGCACATACTTCAAAATATTTCCGTTTGTGTTTCACTTAAGAAAGAAAGGTAAACGATGACAGACTTTGTATTTACGGTGAACTATCCCTTTAATTGTAGGTGCAAACAGGGCCTTTGAGAGTCAACAAGGCAGCAAAGACCTTGATTCTTTTCAGCATTGTTAACCGTAACGATGACAGTCTTCAAGTGTTTTAAACAGCGTAACCTTCATTAAAGCTTAATCGCTTCACCCCTACGCTTTCTATGAATGCGTCTTTCCGCAAACTCAGCCGTGCCGCTCTTTGATAAAGAACCCGAGCGTTCCGACACACCCTCCGTCTGATTCATTAGAGCAAATTCCGCAGCAATTATCAGCTCACCCACGCTCATTAAATCAAGCGTATTACGGAGCTCAGCGCATCGGCGTATCCCACACGTGAACCTCTTATCCTCGCGCCGTACACATGCAGCTGTTGCTCCGCCATTGTTCCGTGCACGGTGACTTAATTACTCATACATACACACACACACCCACACGCATTCACACACTCGCTGCACATGTCGCAATCAGGGAGTAAAGCGCTCGCGTGTTGTTGTGTCTTTGAACCCCTGGGGAGAGTCATTTTTAAATGAACTCATTTAGAGTCAAACCCACCGTGGATATCATGAAAAATGCAGTCACGTAACGCGGTGTTGCGTGTGTCCACCCGTCTCTGTTTCCTCCTCCTGATTATATCGTGATTGTTTCTCATACGCCTCCAGGAAGTCTTATGTGATATGTTTGATTTTCTATGTATATCAGGCTCCCTAATTCCCCGTGAGAGTGCCGGCGTGTTTCTGGCCTTGGACACTTGTCAACTGTGTGATGCAACCGTGAACAACACTGGTGCAATAGACCCTCTGTGTTTTCACGGTATATGTACAATATTTGTGTATTTACTGTACATAATCATAGCGTTATGCTGTTGGTGACAGGGAATGCTAGAGAGGCTGTGGATAAGAGTGATTTTACTGTGGTAAAAACACTAACACAGGGTTGCCAGGTCTTTGGGACAACACCAAAGCAATTGCTGATTGTTGAGTCCCTAATAAATAAATAAATATATATATTAACATATATTACACTGTTAAAAATTACTGTAAATTCAGGGTTGCCAGCCAGTTGCTGTAAAATTTACAGTAGTGTTACTGTAATTTAATTTACAGAATTTAATAACTGTATTTTTTTAAATTACGAAGGGTCAATTTACAGCAATATTCTGTAAATTTGAGTCAAACCAACACGTGACCCAGAATGCAATGCAGTTTACAGCAATATGCTGTATTATTAAAAAACAGCCAGCGGCTGTAAAATAATGCTGTGATTTTTACAGCAATTCATTACAGCGTAATGTGTCTGGCTTGCGGTGTCGTTCGCTTTAAGTTATTTTTAGCAGGACAAAACAGTTCGTTACAATATTGAGAAAAGTCTGAATTATGACATTTAACTCACATACTAAATTCACAATTTCAAAAAAAAAAGGGTGAATTGCAAGTTCAGTATCTCCCAATTCTGACTTTATAACTTGCAATTATGAAATGCAAACTCACAATTGTGAGGGGAAAAAGCAAATTGTGAGAAAAAGATGCAGTGACCTTTCTTATACAATTATAAAATGACTCACAAAACATGAAAACAGTGGAAAACATGAAACTTAACTCTTTTTCAGACGGTCAGAGTCAGAGAATCGCCAATCGCTGTTTAAATGACATTAAAATTCAAAGTAATCACTTTGGTAATCTAAAACACTTTTCAGATGGAACTGTAATCTGATTACCACCCATTTATTGAAATACAGTGACTCAAATTTTGTATTTTAAATACGTAACTTGTATTCCGTTACTCCCCAACCCTGATAATAAATCAATATAAACAACGATTATGCAAAATAATATAGGGTGCAATTCCTAACAGAAGGTTTGCCAATGAACTCATTCACAAGTGTGTTGCCAATTTACATCTTTGGCTATTTATTCGACAGTTGATTGTAGAACCAGAAGTACCCGTTTTATAAACTGAATGTATTTGCCTTTGTCCTGACTTGTTTTGTCGACCTAGACGTTTAATGTCACATTGACTTCTACCCGCTGTCCGGACGAGGCCGTCTCCTCTCATGTCTCCGGCTGATGTGTGTTCCTGCTTCCAAGCTCTTTGATGTAGGCCAGAGCTCCTCTCGTCTTCCCGTTGAGTTTCGTGCTAAATAACCTCTGCGATGTTCCCTCCGTCCCCGCAGTGACCAAGGGGCCCTTGACCCGAGCACTGACTTCACTGTGACCCTGCTGTTGAGAGATCCAGAATGGTATCGACCTCCACATCTGCTCAAGAACCTGCTGTTAGAGCAGCAAGCCTTGTCCTTGCGTTATATTTCTACATACATGAGCTGAAGAATCTGCCAGCTGGCAGGATTTGTCAAAATCTCCTATTGGTTGTCAATGAATTTTAAATAACTTGCATAGCTCACCTTAAAAAATGTGTGCTACATGCTAAAAGTGTACTCTGTGAATTTTTACCGACACGTTCCAGCAGTCAAGTAAACATTACCGAGCTTCCCTTAGTTCTTTATTAAAGAATGAACCCGGTTTAGCTTGCTTGTGCTGTTATTTGCCTGCAGAACATGGCTGTTGTTACTTTTTGAACCCTCGAGTATTTCTCCCATACGGTTTTACTCGGCTTGTCACGACGCACGCCAGATTGTTTGGATCACATAGAAGCCAGCAGCTCTGCAGTGTTTTGCACTTGTCACCTGAACTTTAATTAGTTTGGTCTGTTCGCATTTCAGAAGGGACCGAAGACTGCTGTGCGGTCCCTCGTTGTTTTGATTCAGAGCCGAGTTCTAGTTTGTGTTTGTACCTTGCCATTGATTTGAATTTCAAAGACCTTATGCGCTCACTGGCACTTTCTGGCTCGTTGGAGTCGTGGAAGCGACGATAGGCGTGACGGGTGGAAAGTGCATGTGAACGTATGAGAGAAGGACGCAAACTCATTGCCGTATACTGAGTGCATCTTAAATCACATCACATAACATTGACGTTGAATTCAGGCCGGTGGAAGTGTTGTATATTTACAGCCATGCTCATATTCCCGGTTTGCTCAGGCAGAAAGAGACAAATGGGATACGAGGCTGTGTCTTCTTCCTTTTCTCTTCATGAAGCTCTCCAACTTTTATACTGTAAATCACTGACTAGGTCTGGGCTTTACTTCAAGTATCTCTACTTTTGATCCTGTGAGCCTTTACAAAACAAGCTCCATCCGATTTGTTTATACTCTCACAAATCCGATTTTTTTTTTCTTTCGGAACCAACAAATGTAATTTTCACCACATTTCAAAGGAGATACGGTAACACTTTACAATAAGGTTCATTAGTTAAACATGGATTAACTAACTTGAACTAACCATGAGCAATACATTTGTAACTGTATTTATTAATCTTCGTTAATGTCAGTTTATTAAAATCCAGTTGTTCATTGTTTGTTCGTGTTAGTTCACAGTACATTAACTAATGATTTTAATAAAGTATTAGTTAATGATGAAATTAACATTAACAAAGATTAATAGATTATTAACTAATGTAGTTAACTAATTTTAACTAATGAAAAATATTGTAAAGTGTTACCTGATATATTGTTTTTAACCAATAAATATCTTTTTAAAAGAGTTTTAAGGAAAATGGCTTGCATTTTTATTGATCATAAATAGCAATTAAATAATATGTTCCATATTTTTGCACAATTTGAAAAATTACAGCTTAAATTAAAAACTTTAATACTGAAAAAAATAGTTTGTTGAGGTGGCGATACAGCCAGTAAAAAAAAAAAAATTAGTGGAAATAGATTATTTTACACGATACATATTACAATTGTTTATATACATAAAGGGCATTTAAAAAGAAGAGATGAAGGCATGGTAAAAAAAAAAAAAACACTTTTTTTTAGTTAAGCGTCCAATTGTAAGCGTACTATTAACTACTACCATTCCTCAAGAACTCCTAATTACTGCCTGTTATTAGTTAGTAAGGTAGTTAAGTTTAGGAATTGGGTAGGATTAGTGTTGTCAAAATACCGAATTCGTTACGAAGTTGGTACTGAGGTTTTAAAAATATGACACACATATTTTGAGCGGTGATTTGCCGTTGTGTTCATGCGCTCAGCAGATATGACTGTGATTGGCTACAATGATCAACACATGGGAGCATTTGAAAGCATTTTGAAAGTGGGAATGGCAGCGTTTGAAAGCAGTTTGACGCCTGCTTTCAAACACTGTATCCGTTTAAGCACTCGGTGAAGAACGGCATTGATCTCTATTCACGACATGCTTTTGAAGCATTGATCATTCTAGCCAATCACAGACATATCTGATGAGCGTGTGAACACAATGGCCAATCAGAGTTGTTTATGAATCAGCTCAACAGCACGTCACATTTTTTAAATTTCAGTACCGACTTGATACCGAAGTCCGTACTTTTGAGGGCACTACAATATCCCATTTATGTGCATGCTAATAAGCAACTAGTTAATAGTGAGAATTGGACCCAAACTAAAGTCTTACCAAAAGTTTTAATCTTCATACAATAAAAAATGAGTGCTAGTATTTAAAGAGACACCAGTCTGTGTTTTGTGTGCATTGTGCACATCCATTTTCGTCCTCGTAGTGCATATGTTTAAAACAGTGGTAGGTCCCATTTCAAACGCCCCATCCCGACTGAGGTAATCACTCCCAGTGAAACGCTCGTCGCGTGAATTACTCTCTCACAATACGCATGGGATAACGAGTGTGCCATTTCCTCTCCTGCGTCAACGGGCTCTGAATGGCATCATTATGCTGCTGATTTCAAAAACAATAGATAAAGATCGAGGCGGCACCATAAACACCACACACACAAACGCACGCCTAAAGAAAGTGGTTTTGTATTGCTCAGTCGGAGCACTGCGTCTCATGCTGTTATACGTCATGGCACCTGTTATATGAGGTGTCATCCGTGAGCAACCTCGTGGGGTGGTGTCTCCAGAGTACCGAAAGCTCAGGAAACCGTTGGGATTGTGCATTCTGCTGATAAGATGGGACCTGAAATGTGAAGGAGCAAACACAGAGTTAGACCAAACAAACACATCTCACTCGTTTAAATCGAAAGCCTGACTCAGGCTGGTTTATGCTAGTTAGAGCTGGTCTAGTAGGGCCATAACCATCCTAGACATTGAGAGGCACATTCCCTCCCTGTTATTTAGATTATTGGTTTATCTGTTAGGGTTTTAAGTCTCTATATACCATTTACATCTGGTTGTCCTCAGTCCTAAATATTTCTGGTTAAGCTAGATGGGACACCAGCACATCCATAAACCAACATTTAGTACCAGAGAAATGGTGGTGTATTGGCTTTATTTTGTTTGATTAGACTCTTCAGACTTCCTCTCTCAGTGTTGTTAAATAGCGTTTTGTTAACTAAGTTATGGCAATCTACGTAATGACTCAAGATTGTGAGCTACTAGGTTATGGAAATGGCGCATTGCTCTGTTTTGAAGCCGTTTAAAATCTAAACCTTACGCAAGAAGATGGGACACCTCTTAAATTGTGTTTGTGTTTTTGAGCATGCAATTCCGTATATAAACAGAAGGGGGCACTGTGGTATTTCAGTTGAGTTGTGTTTGACAGAGGTTTGCTTTTTTAATACTTTTCTGTGATCAAACACTCCCCAAACACAAACTGACTACCACTCCAACTCAGCATCTGTGCATGTTTTTTCATGCTGCAAAGGTTCATTTATGTTGAAGATAAAACAATTTATGTGTTTGTGTATGTATGCACATGTGTTCATAAGCTAAACCGATTTTTGCTCGCAACTAAACATGTGCACGTCTTTGACTTGTTTAATGGTAGCTTACATCTGGATCCAATGCACATAATCACCTTACGCAGAAGACTACAGACTTCACCAAACCTTTAACACACACCGCCACACATTCCTTTTCAGAGGACATAATCCTCTATACTCACACACGGAGACCTCTTTGATCTATCTTTAATCATCCACGGACTCCCCCTACGGATAAGTGTGATGGACAGACATGCATTATTTTTTAGAGGATGATATTTTCTGGGGCACGACTCTGAATCTCCAGCCATTAAGAAAGCATACATGTTTCCAACTAAGGCTTTGAAGTCCTACGCCGAGCAGCCCATCCTTTTGGCCCAGTGTCTCCTACAGAGAACAGAAGTGCATTGAGGAGCTTAAGTTCACTGCCGAAAGTTCAGAGTTGACTATTGGACATAGTATTTGCACTTAGTGTTCAATGATAGCCTACAGTCAGACCACTTTTATCAGCTGATTCCCTTCTGGGAGCCTCAAGCGAAAGGCCTTATGGAATATCGCATTCCTGTTGTCCGTACCTTTGTGGATGGGTTGGGAATAAAGACAGAGAAAGGACATGGGGAAGAGAGGGAGAAAAAGACAATGCGAGTCTTTCAATCCCATCACCTAATTCTCATTTAACAAATCGTTCGGCAGATGCATGATCCATGAAATGGCTACAAACCAAAGGGATTTTCTCTTGCCTCTCATTCTCTTTTTTTTTTTTCTATTTGGCTAAATCTCTCCTTTTTAGTAGCGTTCGGAGTACAAGCTGTTTTCTGATTCATTTTCATTCTTCCTGTAATCCCTTTTCTGAAACATCACTCGTTAGGGGGTCAGGATCCATACTGATGTCATTAATCCCCGCAGGATTCTGGCATGTGTGTATTTGTCTGGAAGAGGACAGAAAACTCCAAGGTAGCCATTGTCTGTTTTTTGGCTAATTGATCGACCAGTCTCAGCGGATCGTCCCTCTGCCGCTTTGGAGAGTACCCCTTACTTTTATTGACTCTCTGTTGGGTTGCTGAGGAAATACAAATCACTTTTATCAGACCTCCAGATGGTTTTTTTCCGTTAACTGATATCCTAATACATCTGTCCCGTTGTTAAAGTGACTCGGCCTGAATGCATTCAGGTGTCTTCTTCTCTACATCCTCACACAACTTTCCAGAGTCTTTAGCTACTTTAGCCTAATCTTTGCTTCGTGTTGTCTTCAAGTTACCGAATTGCGGCCTGTGAAGTTTGGATATGGATCAAAGGCTTTCCGGCCTAGTCGTGGATGGCTCAGGGTTTTAATGCGCACCCATCTCGGTTCAGCTTCCTCTGTCATTATCTCTCCTCCCCCTCCTCTCACTCCATATGTGAATCCAGCATTGTATCTCCTGACTTTTGATGCCTCTTTCAGGGATTGCATCTTACTGTAGCGCCAGCGGGAGCTGAATCGAGCTAATCGCACACTAAGCATCAGCTCATCATTGATGTTGTCCCAGGAAAACTTTCTGGATTGGCAAGCTAAGACGTGGAATGAGAGAGGAAGGATTTCTGTGTGGTAAATCTTTGCAATCCTAAAGCAATGACACAGCTCAACTTGATTCTGCAGCTCGGCGCGATGAGTCAACTGAGAGATGCGAAAGTACTAAATCCACTCTTCCTAAAAATAACCCAGGGTTGACGTCAAACATATTGATATTAACATGTTCTATGGCTGGCTTAGCTGAGGACATCATTTGTCCAAACGTATGAGAGGTGTGAAGTCATTAAACTCAACATCTCTTTTTAATGGTCTTTTATAGAGGATCATTTCATAGCAAATGAGAACATAGTCTAAACTAATCTACAACCCAAAGGCCACCGTATTCAAGCAACTGTGAGGCAATGCATGTAACGTAATGCAATAAACTTACCTCGCTTTGCCCTTTTCCTCTCAAGAAGATTCTTCTATGGACTGTCGATCCGCAGTCCATAACCTTCCCCTCTTGATTTCCCGCACAGCGCCCTGACATCCTGCGACGCTCGGTTTTACGATAGCCCAGATGAGGTCACTTAAATGCCTCATCCGGTAGTTGCTTGACATAGAATTTACGACCGTGTTCCCTCATCACGCTTGTGGCGTATACGCAAGGGCCGGATAATTTCTTTATTAGCATGATTTCATATGTTTGTGCTGTGCAAGCTCTAAAAAAACAGTTGAAAAATGGAGAATTCATAGGCCTAATTCGTCTCGCTCCATGAGAGGTGGTTTTATATAGAGAGAGGTGGATATTAGCTCTGTCTGGAACAGTCTTTCTGATGGCTGCGCGAGTGAAGTGGTGCATTTTCAGGGGCAGATTGCTCACATTGGAGAGCTCATAAAGATGATCCAAACGTATCTCCATCGATTCCTGCCAAAGTGGCTCTCACGGACTTGGCAGCGGTGTGAATGTTATTTGGTTCAAATAAATGGTACAAATTGTATGGCCATTCATAGCTTTTGTAGTGTCGACTCCCACCATGATATTGTGGAGCGTTTTATGGAATTGGGCTTTCTTCATCTTTGTTTGCTTTCCGTGCTTGCCTTCGAAGAGTGTGACACCTTGCTGCCTCCTGTCTCTTGTTCTTTTCATCTATACCTCAGTCGAGAGGAGGGAGGCGTGCCCCCCACTGGTGGGTAAACAGGACGAGGGGTGGTGGAGGATACGGAGAGGTGTGGGATCTGAAGAGAGCAACAGGAGGATGCCACATGCCACTTGGCTTCTTTTTGTAAAGGCCACAGCAGGAGTTCAGGGAGACTCTTCCGCTCGAAGAGGCGCAAGAGGCACGATGCTTTTACACATACAGTGTGATTTAGAAAAATGGATGAGGAGTAGGTATAAATAGATCCGCCTTTTCTTCTCTTCTTAACCCTGGCTGGCTTTTCTTTTGCCTGCTCAGTTACCAATACGGTTTAATTTCACTCCACTTTCACTCCATACTTCTCGCTGCAGAACAAGGTCATGCAATTTTAAGGGGGTTGGTCTGGTTTATGAAAGATTTACATTTATGTTTTTGGGACATTTTACGAGTTTTTATGAATTCACGAGGAATGTCCTTAGTGCAACTCTCTACTGTTTGAAAAAAAGATGGTTGCTAATTTGTTGCCAATGGTCCAGCTGATCGACCATTCAGTAGGTGTAAGTGACGAGTTTGGATCAGATATAAATCATATCAGAGGCTGGTTTTAGTTATATCTTCCACTTTATTCCCTCATCCTTCTTTCTCAACCTGGATGTGTGTTTATGGTGTATTTGTTTGGGGATGAGCTCATGGCTCCTGTGTTAGCTCTGTGCTGAATAGGCTATACTTTACACACCATTTCTCTGGCCACTTACTGATAAGAACCTCATTACGCATCAAATGGGCACAAATTGCCTCAGTCTTGCAATGCTATCTGGATGAATAGATCCCTCCTTTGCTCTGAGGCTGTAATAGAGATGTGTTTGTGTGTCTGAGAAGGCTTCCTAGTGCGCTTCTATTTACGTCGTTTCTCTTGTTTGTGTTTTAAGTCTGACTTTTGATGTTGTTTTGTACTTTACATACTAAAGCACTTACTGAGGTATATATTTATCTGTGGATATACCACCTTGCAGTAAAAATGTAAATACACACAAACAAATGTAGCCCTAGCCAGATTGCCTGGCACTGTTTGCATGCTGCTGGGGGAACAGAGATACAGGGGCTGATAATGTGCTATCAGATGAGTGGAGGAGGGAGAGAAAGAGTTCTGTTCACAATCACTGATCTGGTTCTCCGTTAAGCCAATTAAGCTCATTACCAGTTCAGCCCACTCTGGCACTTCACACGCACACACACACACACACTCACGCAGAGAAACATATGCGGCTATAAAGTGTTTTAACCAAGTGTTTTGAAGTCAGACTTCCAACTTATGTGGAAATCTAGACTATCAAACACCTGCAGCTCTATTGTTGTCATCAGTGTTTAGGGGATAACGGATTACAAGTAACTTGAGTAACGTAATCAGATTACTGTAACTAGTTAAATAAAACATTACCTTTTCACATTTATTGAATAAATGTCCTCTCCTGTCACCATGTTGAGAGAAATAAAGCGCAGAGGCGTCGTGTGCGCTGTGTAAGTTCTAGACTAAATGTGAACATGCATTTACTCATCTCACTTGCACAAAAACGTTCAGTATTCCTCAATATGAATCAAAAATGTCAGTGCAAATTTAACGTAATTTAGCTGTAATAATTAACTATATTAAATTACACAGATATACTTTATGTATTTACTCTCACTTTATTTACCAATGTCTTTGCTGCTGACATTCAGTGATCTAATTTAACCATCCTAACAAGCAAAAATGACTTTATATTAGATTTAGAAAAAAGAACTTCCTTTCCCTGTATCCTATTCTTCTTTAATCCAGAATGGCAGCACAGATGAAAGGTTTGTCTGAGCTGCGCTCTCTACAGTACAGGCGTGAATATGCATTTCCTTCAGCCTGAGGCTTATTTATTTCACTTTTGGTGCGAAAGGACCTTAACATTTGCCAAAAAATGTCTGTTTTTTTGTTGTTGTTATTGAAAGCAAACAAGCAAGCCCAGCCAAGGTGAAAAAAGTAATGCAAAAGTAACGTAACATTACTTTTTTTAATAAAAAAAACGCAATTAGTTACTTTTTTAGAGATATTGTAATGCATTACTTTTTAAAAATAACTTTCCCCAATATTGGTTATCATCTCTGCAAAACTAACTTCTGACCAGAAAGGCCTGTCTTTTTAAGATGTCAGAAGTAAAATTGGAATATGTGGAAAATTAAACCATGGTACGGAACATTTAAGCGAAGCGAAAGGTTTGGCCTGATGCTGGAAAAGTGGCTGCTGTTTTGCACCTGCTAAGAAGTCGTTGTACACCAACACTAAACCAGTGCAGCTGAGCGGAGTTGCAATAGTTGACATGGTTGTTAGTTTGTTACTTTAATTTCATTAAAGTGAAGCTGAGGTTAAATGAGGACATTTTTGAAGCACCGCTGCCCCTTGGCATCCCTGTATTGTTCAGTCTGTGTTAATTAGAATCAGCATCCACTCGCTCTCTGTGCCCTGTTGGGGGTTGCGGAACGTGTTTGCATGCTGTTGCCTCCTGTGGTGAAGGTTATGTATTGCGGACATGCACCTCACGTTCTGGACCCCAGGGCAGGGAATTAGACTGGTAAATAGGTCAACATAGAACACAAAGGAACTACTACAAGAGGAAGTGGCCGTGCTGCAATTGTCATCTGCTTAAACAGTCAGGAATGGGGAGGGGGTCTGGAAATAGTCTGGAATCTCAAGTCAATTCCCGTTCACGGCCCATACCTCATGCCGGAACATTCTTAACCACACACACATGGTTGATCACACATGACAGCAGTTACATACAAGTGCATTCGTGAGATACAGGTGCTGTGACACACAAAATCATGCGAGTCAACCAGATGCTACACATACACATACGCAGTCTATAAATATTTAGATGAAATCCTTATCGCTCCAGTTAATTAGCACCAAAATTACATTCACAATGAGATACGATCAATCAACATTCAGCCGTCTGCAATCACTGTTTACAGTGACCCTCAGTGTTTGCATGAATACTAATGCATGCACACACACAAAGCTGCATGATTAATGAAGGCAGTTTGAGACAAAGACCGGGGTCACACCTCTTCTATCCCCCATGGCGGTGCATCCAATAATAAGACCTGTTTTAATAACACCGGCTCTTTTTAATAAAGCTCCATCACCTTGACGACTGATCCGGGCAAGATTCCACACCGCCCTCGTGTGACCGGGAAGCACTGACCCCATTGACATGAGAACCCCTCTGTGTATAAAGTAATTCTTTTGATTTAAAGAGAACACACATCCTATTGTTCAGAGGCTCCTCTCTGTGCATTTTGGGAGATGAATTTAAGACATCGCCTTTGACCAATACTGTAATGTACACTGAGAGACCTCATGCTGAGCCGGCGGTCGCATTGGCTGGATTTGGCAGGATGGCCTTGAAATAACAGTAATACTTCACACAGCGTACTTTTTCCATACCAGGTTTTGGAAATCGTAAGGCTCTTAGGATAGTTTGGACTTTTTATTTTTTATTTTTAAAGGTTAGTTTAAAGCTGCAGTGTATAATTTATGCGGCACCAGCCAAAATGGCAAAATAACGACTTTTTTTGTATTTTGAATCCTTGAACCGTGTTACTTAATAGTGACGTTCAAGCATGTCTTTCTTTGATCGGACAAACAGATAATCCTGCCTCAAAAGTATGCCATTGTTTAGGCCAGTAAAACAAATTGACCCTTCGCAAAACCCGCCCCCTGTTGCTCTCTCATGCCACACATCATCTTCTCACGCAGTGAAAAATACATCGCGGCGCAAAGATGACACTGACAAAGTATGAAACAGTTTCATATTTAAAATATTGTAATTTTTTAAAGAAGTTTAACAATAAATAGCATCTCTTTAATGTGTCGTGACAGATCGCTGGAGCTTCTTCGAGCGATCGTCTCTTCATACTAGTTCATTTATAGCATCAAATAAACATGAATGAACATCAGAAGGAATGTTGTTTCAAGCGCAGAAAGACGTGAGGACACACAATTCTTCAAGTTCAAGTTCACCAACGTTAATCTACTAACTCCCCTGACTGCTTTATCAGGCAACATGGCGGAATAAAGCACAATAAAATGGTGTTTTTTTTGTTTGTTTTTTTATCATGGAAAACAAGAATTCTATTTGCCTTTGTATCAATACTTTTTGAGTATTTATCAACTTGACCTGCTTTGATAAAGTACAGACATGTACTTAAAGGTACAGTAAAAATGGTTACTGTAATCTCTATCCAATGGCTTAAATTACATCTTACATCTTCATCTTACAGTTGCTAGAACTGTGCTTTTTTTTTTTTTTTTGGTGCAGATAAGATGTAAAATAAGGTTTATTAAAGAACACTGCCATCTGAAATATGCAAATGCGTGTTTTTTTTGACTGCTGCAGTCCAGCACATTTCTTCAGCAGTGTCTCTCGGCATGTTTCAGAGGTACCACAGGCCTGTTTAGCATTCACACAGGCTCTCGGTGGCAGCCGATTGTAAAACTCTCATTCTCTCTCATGCGCTTTCCTCTGGCCCGTTGAGAGATGGCATGTCTGTCTCTCACATGGACGCCTGCACCTGTCAGATAGGGAATGCTGCAAGTCTCTTCTCATACGGCATTACATGTGTCTGTTTATGTATGATTTGGTTCTAAAAAGTTGTACTGTTTATTTATCTATTATTATTTACACAGAGCGGTTTTTGGAAATAATGGGGCAGAGTGTGTCTAAATAATAAAAGTATGCTCTTTGTATTGTCTTTTGCCTTTGGAAATAACATACAACATGTAACAACAACGCAATGTAACATGACAACAACGTAACGTAATGTAACATAACATAACTCAACATGTCATAACATAACACGTAACAACGTAATACAACACAACATAACTTTTAATATAACATAACACAACACGCAATACTTAATGAAACATGGCATAACATAACATGATTAACAACGTGATGTAACGTAATATACATAACGTAACAAACAAAGCATAACATGCACAATGTAACAATGTAACTGATCATAATGTAATGCTCGACATAATAACATATAACATAACTTAGCATATCGTAACAATGTAACAACATGACGTAACGTAACAATATCGAACGTAACAGATCGTAACATAATATAACAGGTCATAACATAACAACACAACATAACTTAACTTAGCATAACGTAACAATGTAGCAACATGACGTAACGTAACAACATTGAATGTTACAGATCATAACAACATAACGTAACATAACATAACATAACAGATCATAACAGATCATAACATAAGATAACAGATCATAACAGATCATAACATACGATAATAGATCATAACATAAGATAACAGATCATAACATAACATAACTGATCATAGCAGATCATAACATACGATAATAGATCATAACATAAGATAACAGATCGTAACATAATATAACAGGTCATAACATAACAACATAACATAACTTAACTTAGCATAACGTAACAATGTAGCAACATGACGTAACGTAACAACATTGAATGTTGCAGATCATAACAACATAACATAACATAATGTAACATAACGTAACAGATCATAACAGATCATAACATAAGATAACAGATCATAACATACGATAATAGATCATAACATAAGATAACAGATCATAACATACGATAATAGATCATAACATAACATAACATAACCGATCATAGCAGATCATAACATACGATAATAGATCATAACACAACATAACATAACAGATCATAGCAGATCATAACATACGATAATAGATCATAACATAAGATAACAGATCATAACATAACATAACAGATCATAGCAGATCATAACATACGATAATAGATCATAACACAACATAACATAACAGATCATAGCAGATCATAACATACGATAATAGATCATAACACAACATAACATAACAGATCATAGCAGATCATAACATACGATAATAGATCATAACACAACATAACATAACAGATCATAGCAGATCATAACATACGATAATAGATCATAACATAACATAACAGATCATAACAGATCATAACATAACATAACAGATCATAACATACGATAATAGATCATAACATAAGATAACAGATCATAACATAACATAACAGATCATAGCAGATCATAACATACGATAATAGATCATAACATAAGATAACAGATCATAACATAACATAACATAACATAACAGATCATAGCAGATCATAACATACGATAATAGATCATAACACAACATAACATAACAGATCATAACACAACATAACATAACAGATCATAACATAACATAATCATAACACAACATAACATAACAGATCATAACAGATCATAACATACGATAATAGATCATAACACAACATAACATAACAGATCATAACAGATCATAACATACGATAATAGATCATAACACAACATAACATAACAGATCATAACACAACATAACATAACAGATCATAACAGATCATAACATACGATAATAGATCATAACACAACATAACATAACAGATCATAACATACGATAATAGATCATAACACAACATAACATAACAGATCATAACATACGATAATAGATCATAACACAACATAACATAACATAACATAACAGATCATAACACAACATAACATAACAGATCATAACATAACATAACAGATCATAGCAGATCATAACATACGATAATAGATCATAACACAACATAACATAACAGATCATAACAGATCATAACATACGATAATAGATCATAACACAACATAACATAACAGATCATAACATACGATAACAGATCATAACACAGCATAACATAACAGATCATAACATACGATAATAGATCATAACACAACATAACATAACAGATCATAACATAACATAACAGATCATAGCGGATCATAATATACGATAATAGATCATAGCAGATCATAACATACGATAATAGATCATAACATAAGATAACAGATCATAACATAACATAACATAACATAACAGATCATAGCAGATCATAACATACGATAATAGATCATAACACAACATAACATAACAGATCATAGCAGATCATAACATACGATAATAGATCATAACATAACATAACAGATCATAGCAGATCATAACATACGATAATAGATC
>CM074311.1:5517159-5697159 GCA_037194245.1 Opsariichthys bidens | reverse complement strand
TCAGGCCTGGTGCACCTTTCTCTTTCATGCCCTGCAGACAGAAAGGGAGGACACACTGGTGCACTCTGGGTAAAAGGAATAAATGGCCCCACTGGATAAAGCACAGTTCACAAATGATAGCAGTGCACAGGAAAGTGGCAAAACAAGATTTATCCATTTGCAAAGTGAAACACCATTCACTGTATAGCCATTTCTGTATTGTTATTCTCATATTCATACCTCAGAACTAGAAAGAGAATACATTAACCTCTAAATAATCTATTAAGGGACCAAAATGTTAAACAATTTCTGTTATGATTTTAATTAAATGTTTCAAACCACAATACCTGTATATATGACAATATTTTGTGTTGCTTTGCTTTTTTAATTAATTAAATCATTTTTTTTGTTTAACCCCAACAAAGCAAACATTTCTACCAGTAACATGAGAATTCATTCTTTTATTTTATTTTATTTTATTTTATTTTTATTTTATTTTATTTTATTTTATTATATTTTATTTTATTTTATTATTTTATTTTATTTTATTATTTTATTTTATTTTATTTTTCTATTTTATTTTATTTTATTTTATTATTTTTTATGACTATTTTTGAATAATACAACGAATGAAATAATTTACAAACTAAATTTACTTCAGTTATGCTTCATCTGTCGAAACAATGATTCAAATGGATGTTCATTATTCATTTTCTAATGCAGCAAATATTACAGTATGGCAATGTGGTGGAATGTGTTACTCGATGTATCCTCTCTCTCTCTCTCTGTTTTGGTGGTAGCAGGTGGTACGGTGACATCTGGATGATAATGAACTCTCCTCTGGGAGTTCTCTTTTTCATTTTCTCTCTCCCTCCATCTCTTTTAATCTGCACCTCATCAGGCAGGTTTAGGACCTCTGTCCCAGCCCTCCAGAGCTCCTCCATTACCCATGATGCCATAGCGGGCAGCTCCAGTGATCATCCTCTCAGTTTCTTCACCTTTTCCAACATACCTTTTTATCTCTTTTCCTTTCACTCTCCCTCTGTGTCTCTCACACGGTTTCTTCCTCCGGGATCTTTTCAGCATGGGACTATAATGATGCGTTAAATTCCGTCATCTGCTTCAGCAGCTGTTGTCCCAGAGGAGGAGAAGTGAGAGACAGTAGAAGGACGTAGAAGGACAGCATACGTACGCTTCAGTCTCTGGTCAATGTGCTGTGACTGCTCTGATGCAGCGGGAGGAACTGAGATTCTGCTAATGTTCTATGAACTTGCTTAATTTGCATTAGCTGAAGTTCAGCAGCAGCAGGTTGTTCGGGAAGAACTGAATGAAGCATCATAGAGGCGCTTCCAAAGTGTTTCAAATATTTCCTGCAGTGACTTTTTGGGCATTTCTGACGTGTTCCGATATGGTGTGCAATGCCATTGATCCATTGTGTTCATTGTTAAACATTTAAAGGTAAATTTGAGATTGAGATTAAAATAATAATAATAAAAAAGTTATATTTTGTATATAAAATATACAATATTTTATGTAAAGTATGTGTGAGATATGAAGTTACTATGTCACAATTGGATATTTACTTCTTTTTCTCTGAGGCAGAACTAGGCTTCCATTGTTATTGTACTTTTGAGAGAAAGATGCAGTCTTCAGTATCACTTGATCGTTCTGAAATCATTCTAATATTGTAATGATTGGCGGGTCAACGGAATGGGATGGTCTTAACAGGCAATGGTCAAAACAACAGCAAACAGGGAATGTCAGAGGAAAAGCAGAGTCGTAATCGTTAAACAGGCGGGTAGATCGAGGCTGGCAGCAGGCAAACAACAGTCCAATAATCCGAAGCAGTAAATCCAAAATGGCAGGCAGAGAACAATCAGAGAACGGGCAAAAAAAGGCAGAATCAGGAACAGGAAAACAAAACACTGGGATTAACGCTCAAAAATGACCACGGAAAGCAAATCAAGACTTCGCGGAGAAGTGATTTGGGTCAGGTGCGAGTGTAATCAGTCCAGGTGTGGAGGCTTCTGGGAAATGTAGTGAAGAGTGACTGAAGAGGAAGTGCATGTGTGTGAGTGAAAATCCAAGGTGGAGTGCCCTCTAGTGGTTGTCATGGGCACTCCTGCTGATGATCATTATAAATATGCTGATTTGCTGCTCAAGAAACTTGTGCTTAATAAGTCACATTCACACAGCAGCAGAATACGGTTGTCAGTCCTGTATTTGAGTCCTTAAAGTTCACCCAGAAAAGAAAATTCTGTCATTTATTACTCACCAACACAAATTAAGGTATTTTTGATGAAATCCGATGGCTCAGTGAGGCCTCTATTGCCAGAATGGACTCTCCCCTTTTCAGTGCCCGGAAAGATACTAAAACATATTTAAAACAGCTCATGTGAGTACAGTGGTTCAACCTTAATATTGTAAAACGACGAGAATACTTTTTGTGCGCCAAAATAGCGACTTTATTCAACAATATCTAGTGATGGGCGATTGTAAGCTACTGTAAGTTTCTGTTGGAACGGAACATTTCGAGACACACACCTGTAAGTAAATGTGGTTATCAGTACCAAAGACTGACAGTGGAATCGTAGCCATATTTTTGTGAAAACCAAGATATTTTAGTTTCAGGATTCTTTGATTGGATGGAAAGTTCAGAAGAACTGAATTTATTTGAAATGGTAATCTTTTGCAACATTCTAAATGTCTTTAAAATTTATTTTGTTTTTTAAAAAAAAAAAAAAATCTTACTGACTGCAAACTTTTAAATGGGAGTGTACACAAGACACTTGACCGTTCACTGGGAGTTTGATTGACAGGCGATCTAACCAATCATAACCCAGAATCTGCCATTTTGTCAACAAAGCAGTCAGGGGAGTTAGTAGATTAACATCGGTGAACTTGAAAAATTGCTGACGTTCCATGTCCCTAGAGCCAGATTCCGTATCCGGGGATTGGGTTGCCGAGGCCCCTGCCTTCGGCTGCCGTCCAATCCACACTGCACCGGCCCCTCATGGTTCCTCCCGCAGGTGGCGGGCCCACGGGAGGTCGGCCCCACGTCGCTCATTCGGGCTGAGCCCGCCCAGGCCCCGTGGGGAAAGACCCGGCCACCAGGTGCTCGCCTACGGGCCCCAGCCCCAGGCCTGGCTCCAGGGTGGGGCCCCGGTTTCGCCATACCGGGCGAAAAAAATTGTCATCTTCAGGTTGGTGGAGAGCTCCTGCCTCAAGTGGAGGAGTTCAAGTATCTTGGGGTTTTGTTCACGAGTGAGGGAAGGAAGGAGCGTGAGGTTGACAGACTGATCGGTGCAGCTTCTGCAGTAATGCGGTCGATGTACCGGTCTGTCGTGGTGAAGAAGGAGCTGAGCTGCAAGGCGAAGCTCTCGATTTACCGGTCAATCTACGTTCCTACTCTCACCTATGGTCATGAGCTTTGGGTCATGACCGAAAGAATGAGATCCCGGATACAGGCGGCCGAAATGAGCTTTCTCCGCAGGGTGGCAGGGCGCTCCCTTAGAGATAGGGTGAGGAGCTCGGTCACTCGGGAGGAGCTCAAAGTAGATCCGTTGCTCCTTCACATCGAGAGGAGTCAGCTGAGGTGTCTCGGGCATCTGTTTCGGATGCCTCCCGGACGCCTCCCTAGGGAAGTGTTCCGGGCTTGTCCCACCGGGAGAAGGCCCCAGGGAAGACCTAGGACACGCTGGAGAGACTATGTCTCTCGGCTGGCCTGGGAACGCCTCGGTGTCCCCCCGGAAGAGCTGGAGGAAGTGTCTTGGGAGAGGGAAGTCTGGGAATCTCTGCTCAGACTGCTGCCCCCGCGACCCGGCCCCGGATAAGCGGAAGAAATTGAATGAATGAATGAATGAACTTGAAAAATTGTGTGCACTCACGTCTTTCTGCGCTTGAAACAACATTCCTTCTGATGTTCATTCATGTTTATTTGATGCTATAAAGGAACTAGTATGAAGAGACGATCGCTTGAAGGAGCTACAGAGATCTGTCACGACACATTAAAGAGATGCTATTTATTGTTTAAACTAAAAAATTACACTATTTGAAATTTGAAACTTTGTTTCATATCAAGAGTAACCTGCTCTGTAGACGAGTTGTCAGTGGTCTCTTTGCTCCGCGATGTATTTTTCACTTCGCGAGAACATGATGTGTGGCATGAGTTGTCGAACACAGCAACAGTAACTAAAGGGGACGGGTCTTTTGTTGACTCGGTGCAAGACTTTTAGATTCGACAGGAACAAGACTAAAGATGACACTTGAGCACAGTTTGAGACGTTGAGATCTCATCTGAAGCTCTAGCATGGGGTATTTTTCTTAGCAGAAACACCTGAGAGCAAAAAACTTGAGCACGATTGTCCGTTTGGTCACCATTTGCCACCTGAGAGAAACAATTGAGATATTAACGAATTTTTCTTTCAGTGGGTAAATGTGACACCTCAATGGAAGTGCACTGCATATCTCCACTGCTTCATTTCCATGCACTACCAGTGGTTAGAGTCAAAACCATCATCAATGTTTGGCCATACCTTTTGCTCTTTATCTCCTACTCTCTTATCCCATTTATTCTTTCTGGTTGGCTTGACAGGACAGGAAAAATGGAGTGCGCCACATGAAGCGGCAAACAGCCTAATTTCAATGGGCTTTGGAGAATCAATTTTGACCAGTGAAGGGCCTCTGAAATAAATGGCAGGGCCAGCATAAATAGCCATTAGGGTTTCTTATTGTCTTAGTGTCAGGTACAGAGGGTGATTTGCTGGGAAAATTGAGCGGCGGGCTGCATTTGTCAATGTTCGCTCTTGTCTAGGCTTTCTCCACTGTCTTGGTAATTGGCATAGAAATTATTCAGTCTGTTTACCTTTTTGAAAGAGCCCACTGCACGACGCTAGCTACTCATAACGGATTGATCGCCTCGAGATGGAGGTGTGCGGTCCTTTCAGTGCTCCCTTTCAGGGTTGTAAATGCAGTCTGGATGAAACAAGCTAATGTTTTGCTTGCGGAGGCTAATAGAGAGTCGGTTCTGTCTCACTTAGCACCGTTTTAGTGCCACGGTTAAGAGAAGGAATCGATTTTATAACTTACTCTCAAACTACTGCTTTTATGCAATCCCATATTAACTTGTTTTGTGAAAAAGACCAGCCTGTCAGTTTTTTAACAGTAGTTTTATTTTGTTGCAGCTTGTTATTGAAGCTGTTGCCTTGCAGTCTTGTGTGTGAATGGAAAATTAGGTCAAATGCAATGTATTTTATGCTAAAAGAATGCTTCAGTCAGCAAAAGAACATTCTATTATCAGTTTTTACTCAAACTCTTCTGCTGTTCATTCATGTTTATTTGATGCTATAAATGAACTAGTATGAAGAGATCGTCACGACACATTAAAACAATCATTGTTTAAACTAAAAAATTACAATATTTGAAATTTGCAAATAAGAGGCGAAAACTGCCAGTAGGTGGCGGTAAATGTCTTAATGATTCAGTCATTGATTCGATTCGAAACGGGTGATTCATTCAGGAGTGAATTAAATGATTCTCTTTATTAATGGGCCATTAAATAATGGCCCAATGACTATGTTTACATGTGCACCAATAATGCGATTATTTCTCATAGTAAGGTATTATTCGCAGTAACGAGCAGAACTCTTCATTCTGGTTTACATGCAATTTTTATTACTCTGATTATTCACTAAGTACGGTTATACCACACTCAGGCATAGTATGCATGTTACGGGCCATCGTTTTATTCTATTCACATCAAATTCAAAATACTTTTTAATGGACGTAATTTACTGGATATTATTTGGTGCCGGGATGAACATCGCAATGCCAGTTTTAAATGCCAGATTAAAATCGGCTAGTTTAATGCGATTATGCTTACTATGATAATGAGCTCAATCACATTACTTTAAGTATTGTGTTTACATGAGGTCAATTTTAATCGTAATATTGGCAAAATCCCATTATAATCACATAATGAGGGTGCGTGTAAAAGCACTGAATGTTTCACTCGATTCGTTCCGAACCTGGATTCAGAAATATGCGTTGCTCGGAGACGAACAGTTTTGCTCTGTCTTTATCATTTTGTTGTCATAATTGGGCAAAACAGACAATATTTGGTCTAAAATAACAATACAGGGAGTACAGAATTATTAGGCAAATGAGCATATCCTCGTTATGCATGTTGTTTTACTCCAAGCTGTATAGGCTGGAAAGCCTACTACCAATTAAGCATATTAGGTGATGTGCATCTCTGTAATGAGAAGGGGTGTCGTCTAATGACATCAACACCCTATATCAGGTGTGCATAATTATTAGGCAACTTCCTTTCCTTTGGCAAAATGGGTCAAAAGAAGGACTTGACAGGCTCAGAAAAGTCAAAAATAGTGAGATATATTGCAGAGGGATGCAGAAGTCTTAAAATAGCCAAGCTTCTGAAGCGTGATCATCGAACAATCAAGCGTTTCATTCAAAATAGTCAACAGGGTCGCAAGAAGCGTGTGGAAAAACCAAGGCGCAAAATAACTGCCCGTGAACTGAGAAAAGTCAAGCGTGCAGCTGCCAAGTTGCCACTTGCCACCAGTTTGGCCATATTTCAGAGCTGCAACATCACTGGAGTGCCCAAAAGCACAAGGTGTGCAATACTCAGAGACATGGCCAAGGTAAGAAAGGCAGAAAGTCGACCACCACTGAACAAGACACACAAGCTGAAACGTCAAGACTGGGCCAAGAAATATCTCAAGACTGATTTTTCTAAGGTTTTATGGACTGATGAAATGAGAGTGAGTCTTGATGGGCCAGATGGATGGGCCCGTGGCTGGATTGGTAAAGGGCAGAGAGCTCCAGTCCGACTCAGACGCCAGCAAGGTGGAGGTGGAGTACTGGTTTGGGCTGGTATCATCAAAGATGAGCTTGTGGGGCCTTTTCGGGTTGAGGATGGAGTCAAGCTCAACTCCCAGTCCTACTGCCAGTTTCTGGAAGACACCTTCTTCAAGCAGTGGTACAGGAAGAAGTCTACATCCTTCAAGAAAAACATGATTTTCATGCAGGACAATGCTCTATCACACGCGTCCAAGTACTCCACAGCGTGGCTGGCAAGAAAGGGTATAAAAGAAGAAAATCTAATGATATGGCCTCCTTGTTCACCTGATCTGAACCCCATTGAGAACCTGTGGTCCATCATCAAATGTGCGATTTACAAGGAGGGAAAACAGTACACCTCTCTGAACAGTGTCTGGGAGGCTGTGGTTGCTGCTGCACGCAATGTTGATGGTGAACAGATCAAAACACTGACAGAATCCATGGATGGCAGGCTTTTGAGTGTCCTTGCAAAGAAAGGTGGCTATATTGGTCACTGATTTGTTTTTGTTTGGTTTTTGAATGTCAGAAATGTATATTTGTGAATGTTGAGATGTTATATTGGTTTCACTGGTAAAAATAAATAATTGAAATGGGTATAAATTTGTTTTTTGTTAAGGTGCCTAATAATTATGCACAGTAATAGTCACCTGCACACACAGATATCCCCCTAAAATAGCTAAAACTAAAAACTAAAACTTCATATAATATTCAGCTTTGATATTAATGAGTATTTTGTGTTCATTGAGAACATGGTTGTTGTTCATTAATAAAATTAATCCTCAAAAATACAACTTGCCTAATAATTCTGCACTCCCTGTATTAACTTCTGATTTATTGAACTGTTAATAAAATTAGTATCGCATTTGCACTGGTGCTATTCTACACAGAAAAACAGTGCTTGTTGCTTGTGTGTTATAGCATTTAGGCCTTCATATGATGTAAATATTAGACAAAAACTCAGTTAGGGGCATTTTTGCCCCCATATCTTAAATTTTAGGAACATTCTAACTGCATTCGATTGCCTCTGTCATATATATTTTATATATATTTATTCACACACACACACACACATATGTATGTATATATGTGTGTATGTGTGTGTGTATATATATGTGTGTGTGTGTGTGTATATATATATATATATATATATATATATGTATATATATATGTATATGTATATATATATATATATATATATATATATATATATATATATCTATATGTATATATATATATATGTATATATATGTATGTATATATATATATATGTATATATATATATATATATATATATGTGTGTGTGTGTGTGTGTGTATATGTGTGTATGTATGTATACTTTGACACATATATATTCTGGCTGCATTCTTTCTTTGTATGGAAAAGAGCAACGTAAAGGTGATAGAAGGCAGACTGTTTGTTTTCTGTAAAAGAAATAAAGTCATAAAGGTTTGGAATGACATGAGGGTGTGGAAATAATGACATTTCTTATTTTTGACTGAACTTTTCATTTAATTTCTGCGCTGGGTGTTAGGAAAGGGGTTGGTCACCCCAGTCTGGATTGATGGTGCTCTGACAGCTTGACCGGTTTATGCTTGTGTGGCATTTAATTGAATTTGCTGCCGCTCCAAAGATCCCCTTTCACCTCACGACCCGCTCTCTTTTAGTGTGTCTCATTCCGTCATTCTCGGTCTCTCTTTCAACGTCTTTTTTTTTTTTAATTCTGCCTCTTTACAAGCCTGCTCACAGCAATCAAATTCCCATTGTGTGTGTTGCAGAGCCACCCAGCAGAAACACACATTGATCAATATCACAAGGAAAATGCCGTGGCCTTGGAAACGCTTGTGCACAACCCGAGTGAATCACCTCACATTATTTGAGCTATCCAAACTCATCACCTTTGTATCAAGCAGCACTTCATGTACCATTAGCGCTCTCAGCCGCTGTGCTTGTTCGTATCGCTTAAAGCTTAATGTATGCTATAACCACCCCCAGCTAGAATATTTCATATCCTGCTGCTTTTAACTTGGAGAGTGAATAGATTTGGGCCATTTTATCTCTGTGATACACAAGCAGCACAAAGAAACCTTGAACTTGCGTTAAACCCTATTTACCCCCTTGATTTACTTACAGCTTGAGCTCCTGTGTTGAAGAACCTCATCACCCCGGACGCGTTGCTCTCTTTAAGTCGCCAGTATGCTGCAAATCAACTCTATCTAGTGCCGTATATGCTTAAGGATATGACTGTGACGGCTTCTCTTGTGGATCAATTCGTGTGAACACACTATCCCCCTCCTGCCATCCCACCCCATATTTCAAGAATACCAGTCAATGTCAGGCCCGCAGAGACCCTGCTGATGTAAGCGACGGTGACATCAGGCTTATTGGCTGCTCAGAGCTGTCTGGCCTGTGACTCTTGTTGGGGGTGGAATCCACGGTCTTCCCATAGTGCTGAGCGTAAATCAGCCCCATTCTGAACATCACAATGGATATTGGGTTCATACAGAGCCACTGATAACTGGAGATGCTCAGTATGTACAATTGTGGCATTTAAATTGATTCATTTTAGTTTTTATTGGTTTATTTTTAATTTATGTAGACAAAAGAAAATTTTTCTGCTGTTTTCGGTCAGCAGGTTATAGTATGGAAACTATTATTGTCTTATCGGTATTCATCAGAACTTAAATATCAGCCATAGAGTGAAAATAATTATTGACTTATCGGTATTGGCCAGAAGTTAAATATACGCTAATATCAGTCATGGTATGAAAATAATTAGTGACTTATTGGTATTGGCCAGAATATAAATATCGATCATTATCAGTCATAGAATGAAAATATTTATCGACTTATCGGTATTGGCCAGAATATAAATATCGGTCATTATCAGTCATAGAATGAAAATATTTATCGACTTATCGGTATAGGTCAGAATATTAATATCGGTCATTATCAGTCATAGAATGAAAATATTTATCGACTTATCGGTATTGGCCAGAATATAAATATCGGTCATTATCAGTCATAGAATGAAAATATTTATCGACTTATCGGTATTGGCCAGAATATAAATATGAGTCATTATCAGTCATAGAATATAAATAATTATCGACTGATTGGTATCAACTACAATTTAAATATCTGTCATTATCAGTCATAGAATGAAAATATTTATCGACTTATCGGTATAGGTCAGAATATTAATATCGGTCATTATCAGTCATAGAATGAAAATATTTATCGACTTATCGGTATTGGCCAGAATATAAATATGAGTCATTATCAGTCATAGAATATAAATAATTATCGACTGATTGGTATCAACTACAATTTAAATATCTGTCATTATCAGTCATAGAATGAAAATATTTATCGACTTATCGGTATAGGTCAGAATATTAATATCGGTCATTATCAGTCATAGAATGAAAATATTTATCGACTTATCGGTATAGGCCAGAATATAAATATCGGTCATTATCAGTCATAGAATGAAAATATTTATCGACTTATCGGTATAGGTCAGAATATTAATATCGGTCATTATCAGTCATAGAATGAAAATATTTATCGACTTATCGGTATTGGCCAGAATATAAATATCGGTCATTATCAGTCATAGAATGAAAATATTTATCGACTTATCGGTATAGGTCAGAATATTAATATCGGTCATTATCAGTCATAGAATGAAAATATTTATCGACTTATCGGTATTGGCCAGAATATAAATATGAGTCATTATCAGTCATAGAATATAAATAATTATCGACTGATTGGTATCAACTACAATTTAAATATCTGTCATTATCAGTCATAGAATGAAAATATTTATCGACTTATCGGTATAGGTCAGAATATTAATATCGGTCATTATCAGTCATAGAATGAAAATATTTATCGACTTATCGGTATAGGTCAGAATATTAATATCGGTCATTATCAGTCATAGAATGAAAATATTTATAGACTTATCGGTATAGGTCAGAATATTAATATCGGTCATTATCAGTCATAGAATGAAAATATTTATAGACTTATCGGTATAGGTCAGAATATAAATATCGGTCATTATCAGTCATAGAATGAAAATATTTATCGACTTATCGGTATAGGTCAGAATATTAATATCGGTCATTATCAGTCATAGAATGAAAATATTTATAGACTTATCGGTATAGGTCAGAATATAAATATCGGTCATTATCAGTCATAGAATGAAAATATTTATAGACTTATCGGTATAGGTCAGAATATAAATATCGGTCATTATCAGTCACAGAATGTAAATAATTATCGACTGATTGGTATCAACTACAATTTAAATATCTGCCATTATCAGTCATAGAATAAAAATAATTATTGACCTATCGGTATCGGTCAGTATATAAATATCTGTCATTATCAGTCATAGAATGAAAATATTTATCGACTTATCGGTATTGGCCAGAATATAAATATGAGTCATTATCAGTCATAGAATATAAATAATTATCGACTGATTGGTATCAACTACAATTTAAATATCTGTCATTATCAGTCATAGAATGAAAATATTTATCGACTTATCGGTATTGGCCAGAATATAAATATCGGTTATTATCAGTCATAGAATGAAAATATTTATCGACTTATCGGTATAGGTCAGAATATTAATATCGGTCATTATCAGTCATAGAATGAAAATATTTATAGACTTATCGGTATAGGTCAGAATATTAATATCAGTCATTATCAGTCATAGAATGAAAATATTTATAGACTTATCGGTATAGGTCAGAATATTAATATCGGTCATTATCAGTCATAGAATGAAAATATTTATAGACTTATCGGTATAGGTCAGAATATAAATATCGGTCATTATCAGTCACAGAATGTAAATAATTATCGACTGATTGGTATCAACTACAATTTAAATATCTGCCATTATCAGTCATAGAATAAAAATAATTATTGACCTATCGGTATCGGTCAGTATATAAATATCTGTCATTATCAGTCATAGAATGAAAATATTTATCGACTTATCGGTATTGGCCAGAATATAAATATGAGTCATTATCAGTCATAGAATATAAATAATTATCGACTGATTGGTATCAACTACAATTTAAATATCTGTCATTATCAGTCATAGAATGAAAATATTTATCGACTTATCGGTATTGGCCAGAATATAAATATCGGTTATTATCAGTCATAGAATGAAAATATTTATCGACTTATCGGTATAGGTCAGAATATTAATATCGGTCATTATCAGTCATAGAATGAAAATATTTATAGACTTATCGGTATAGGTCAGAATATTAATATCAGTCATTATCAGTCATAGAATGAAAATATTTATAGACTTATCGGTATAGGTCAGAATATTAATATCGGTCATTATCAGTCATAGAATGAAAATATTTATAGACTTATCGGTATAGGTCAGAATATAAATATCGGTCATTATCAGTCACAGAATGTAAATAATTATCGACTGATTGGTATCAACTACAATTTAAATATCTGCCATTATCAGTCATAGAATAAAAATAATTATTGACCTATCGGTATCGGTCAGTATATAAATATCTGTCATTATCAGTCATAGAATGAAAATATTTATCGACTTATCGGTATTGGCCAGAATATAAATATGAGTCATTATCAGTCATAGAATATAAATAATTATCGACTGATTGGTATCAACTACAATTTAAATATCTGTCATTATCAGTCATAGAATGAAAATATTTATCGACTTATCGGTATTGGCCAGAATATAAATATCGGTTATTATCAGTCATAGAATGAAAATATTTATCGACTTATCGGTATAGGTCAGAATATTAATATCGGTCATTATCAGTCATAGAATGAAAATATTTATAGACTTATCGGTATAGGTCAGAATATTAATATCAGTCATTATCAGTCATAGAATGAAAATATTTATAGACTTATCGTTATAGGTCAGAATATTAATATCGGTCATTATCAGTCATAGAATGAAAATATTTATAGACTTATCGGTATAGGTCAGAATATAAATATCGGTCATTATCAGTCACAGAATGTAAATAATTATCGACTGATTGGTATCAACTACAATTTAAATATCTGCCATTATCAGTCATATGTAACAGATGTACAAAGTATATGACTAATTGTTGTCATAATTCACACAAAATTGTTCCCTTGTATACATGTTCATTATACCTGCTCTAAAGGTGCACTTCTCCTTTAAGTGTTTTGTGATCACAGTATGATCTAATTTCCTGTCCTGTCTCCTCCTCTTCCCTTTTGAAGTGCGATTTCAATGGAAGAGGTAGGTTTCTTTTGTCATCCTGTTAATTTGATTTAATCCTTTATTTTAATTATATCTTTTATATCTGTATTTCCACTCAAACTTTTGTATAGTACTATTTTATTTATCCTTTCGATTATTTTCACTATTTTTGCATTCTTTGTGGTATATTTCTGTCTTTTTGTGAAACAAGCACGTGGTAATGGAGGTGCACCGTATTTGTTTTATAGAGATATAGTAAGGGCCTCTCAACTCTGAAGCTACTTATTTCTCTGTTACACAGGTATGTTTTCTGTTTTCTTCTGTTCATGTTTTCTGCCCTTTTGAAGTGCGATTTCAATGGAAGAGAGATATAGTAAGGGCCTCTCAACTCTGAAGCTACTTATTTCTCTGTTACACAGTAAAAACACCCAGTGAATCGGCTGCCTGCTGTCCCGTGTCTGACTTTAACATTACACATAGAATAAAAATAATTATTGACCTATCGGTATCGGTCAGTATATAAATATCTGTCATTATCAGTCATAGAATGAAAATATTTATCGACTTATCGGTATTGGCCAGAATATAAATATGAGTCATTATCAGTCATAGAATATAAATAATTATCGACTGATTGGTATCAACTACAATTTAAATATCTGTCATTATCAGTCATAGAATGAAAATATTTATCGACTTATCGGTATAGGTCAGAATATTAATATCGGTCATTATCAGTCATAGAATGAAAATATTTATAGACTTATCGGTATAGGTCAGAATATTAATATCGGTCATTATCAGTCATAGAATGAAAATATTTATAGACTTATCGGTATAGGTCAGAATATAAATATCGGTCATTATCAGTCATAGAATGAAAATATTTATAGACTTATCGGTATAGGTCAGAATATAAATATCGGTCATTATCAGTCACAGAATGTAAATAATTATCGACTGATTGGTATCAACTACAATTTAAATATCTGCCATTATCAGTCATAGAATAAAAATAATTATTGACCTATCGGTATCGGTCAGTATATAAATATCTGTCATTATCAGTCATAGAATGAAAATATTTATCGACTTATCGGTATTGGCCAGAATATAAATATGAGTCATTATCAGTCATAGAATATAAATAATTATCGACTGATTGGTATCAACTACAATTTAAATATCTGTCATTATCAGTCATAGAATGAAAATATTTATCGACTTATCGGTATTGGCCAGAATATAAATATCGGTTATTATCAGTCATAGAATGAAAATATTTATCGACTTATCGGTATAGGTCAGAATATTAATATCGGTCATTATCAGTCATAGAATGAAAATATTTATAGACTTATCGGTATAGGTCAGAATATAAATATCGGTCATTATCAGTCACAGAATGTAAATAATTATCGACTGATTGGTATCAACTACAATTTAAATATCTGCCATTATCAGTCATAGAATAAAAATAATTATTGACCTATCGGTATCGGTCAGTATATAAATATCTGTCATTATCAGTCATAGAATGAAAATATTTATCGACTTATCGGTATTGGCCAGAATATAAATATGAGTCATTATCAGTCATAGAATATAAATAATTATCGACTGATTGGTATCAACTACAATTTAAATATCTGTCATTATCAGTCATAGAATGAAAATATTTATCGACTTATCGGTATTGGCCAGCATTTAAATTTTGCCCATTTATCGTCTTATCAGCCCTAATTTTACTCTTATCCAGGCAACATTTTACAATAAGGTTCATTAGTTAACATTGGTAAACAAGAACTAATAATAAACTGCACTTACACAGCATTTTTTAATCTTTGTTAATGTTAATTTCATCATTCACTAATACATTATTAAAATTTTGTTAACATTAATGTACTGTGAACTAACTCGAACAAACAATGAACAACTGTATTTTCAATAACTAATGTTAACAAAGATTAATAAATACAGTAACAAATGTATTGCTCATGGTTAGTTCATGTTAGTTAATACATTAACTAATGTTTAACTAATGAACATTAATGTGAAGTGCTACCCTTATCCATTTTTTAGTTATAATATAAATTGGCTTATCGGTTTCAGCCATAATTTTAATATCGGTCCATTCCTTGTGATTATGGATTTTCCTATTCCATGTTTCAGATCTGGTTTTATCAGGTAGGTGAGCTATCATAATCTCAGATGGTACGATAGGTATGGAGGCACTTGCGCTTTTGGGATGCGTTCCTGTATTTTTCTTGTGAATAATAAAGACACATTGTCTAGAAAAATAATATTTTAACATTTTGAGACCCTCACGTTCTGTTCCACTCCTCTGTGCTCAGTCTAGCTGAATGCCCTCCATCTCTTCTGTCAAGTAAACTGGCATCTCATGTTTTTTTTTTTTTTTGAAGTTGGACAAATTATTTGATATTGTGGAATTCCACCTGGATTTCTTTTAAACTTCCAAACAAATTGAGAAGCTTCAAATGTAGTTATGTTTTGAAGACAAAATTGCATATTAATGCACTAGGGTTGTGTTAATTACTTCGTTGTGCAGTCTGTTTCCCAAAGCAAACCTAAATTGGAATGAAGTAGTCTTCAAACTAAGCAGAGCAGCATCTTTTTTGTCTATAGTAATGACCTGAGTATTGATTGCTAAAATGCTTTGGGATCGCAAAGCACTCAGAATATTTTTCCATAAAATGTATTTTTTCCCCTCCTCTGATAAGACTTGAGGGAGAACATGAGCAATTATCTTAAAATGAGCTCAGCTCCTTGGTGAAGTCTCTGCTCATCGAGGGAAATACTGTCAGGGAAGTGACCCCTGCCGGGCCCCTGTAGAGCGCCACGTGGGTGTCTCTGGATTAAAGACGAACGCTAATGTGTCAATGCTTATCATTTCTTTTACCACTCTATACTGAAGAGTTATAGTGGGTATTAAAGTACATTTCACCGCACCATTATAGTTTTTATAGATGCGGTGTACAGAATACATGTTGAGAATTTTAACAGATTCTAATTTATTATTTGTTTTGGTAACAATTAATATATAAATATCTTGTTAAAGAAAAAAAAAGCAATTAATTCACAATTTCACATAGGAAATGGTTGTTCTTGTTATGAAAATACATTGTTTTTAAATAATTGTTATCTGTAATATTTTTAGTGTTTTAAATATTTAGATGGATTTAAATAATTTAAATATTATAATAAATGTAATTAAGTAAATATATTAAGTTAAATAAATAATAATTTAAGTATATAATTTAATAAATCTAATAATTAAAATTAATATTAATAGTTATTATTATTATTATTATTGTTTTCTTTTTAAATATATGTAATTTAAGTAAACTGTGACCTGTTATACCCAAAAATCCTTCAACAGTGGACTACCAGTAAAATTCATAAAAATCTGGGTCCAAAAATTCTTCAAACATTTTGACCTGATCTTGTTTCGCTTAAATTGTAATTTTTTCTGACACACTTTAACTCTGAGTTCTTGTCATATTTTATTACCTTTTTTTAAGGTGGAAATTATAGATAATTAGCAAGACGCCCCCAATAAAGGAGAGGTTCTGCAGGTGGTGACCACAGACCACCTCTCAGTTTCAATGCTTCCTGGCTGATATTTCGGTCACTTTTGAATGCTGGCGGTGCTTTCACTCTAGTGGCAGCATGAGACGGAGTCTACAACCCACACAAGTGGCTCAGGTACTGCAGCTCATCCAGGATGGCACATCAACGCGAGCTGTGGCAAGAAGGTTTGCTGTGTCTGTCAGTGTAGTGTCCAGAGCATGGAGGCGCTACCAGGAGACAGGCCACTACATCAGGAGACGTGGAGGAGGCCGTAGGAGGGCAACAACTCAGCAGCAGGAGCGCTACCTCCACCTTTATGCAAGGAGGAGCAGGAGGGGCACTGCAAAACGACCTCCAGCAGGCCACAAATGTGCATGTGTCTGCTCAAACGGTCAGAAACAGACTCCAGAGGATGTTATGAGGGCCCGACGTACACATGTGGTTACAGCCCAACACCGTGCAGGACGTTTGGCATTTGCCAGAGAACACAAAGACTGTCAAATTCGCCACCGCCGCCATGTGCTCTTCACAGATGAAAGCAGGTTCACACTGAGCACATGTGACAGAGTCTGGAGACGCCGTGGAGAACGTTCTGCTGCCTCCAACATCCTCCAGCATGACCGGTTTGGCGGTGGGTCGGTAATGGTGTGGGGTGGCATTTCTTTGGGAGCCCTCCATGTGCTCGCCAGAGGTAGCCTGACTGCCATTTGGTACCGAGATGAGATCCTCAAACCCCTTGCGAGACCATATGCTGGTGCGGTTGGTCCTGGGTTCCTCCTATTGCAAGACAACGCTAGACCTCATGTGGCTGGAGTGTGTCAGCAGTTCCTGCAAGAGGAAGGCATTGATGCTATGGACTGGCCCGCCCGTTCCCCAGACCTGAATCCAGTTGAGCACATCTGGGACATCATGTCTCGCTCCATCCACCACAGCCACGTTGCACCACAGACTGTCCAGGAGTTGGCGGATGCTTTAGTCCAGGTCTGGGAGGAGATCCCTCAGGAGTTGTCATACAGGCCACACACACTACTGAGCCTCATTTTGGCTTGTTTTAAGGACATTACATCAAAGTTGGATCAGCCTGTAGTGTGGTTTTCCACTTTAATTTTGAGTGTGACTCAAAATCGTCTGGATGGGTCGATAAATTTGTTTTCCATTGATAATTTTTGTGTGATTTTGTTGTCAGCACTTTCAACTATGTAAAGAAAAAAAGTATTTAATAAGATTATTTCATTCATTCAGATTTAGGATGTGTTATTTTAGTGTTCCCTTTATTTTTTTGAGCAGTGTACATATATATATATATATATTCACAATGTATTTCACTACAGATTACAAAATACATGCTTTAAAAAGTAATTTGCAACATATTTCGTTACATTACTCAAGTTTAGTAACTTAATCTAAATACTTTGGAATACTAATAAGTGTGGAACAAAAAAAAAAGTTTTTATCTCACAATTCTGACTTTTTCCCTCCGTATTGTGTAATATAATGTTGCAATTGTGAGTTATAAAGTCAGAATTATGAGATATAAACTCGCAATATTGAGAAAAATCCGAATTATGACATTTAACTCATCCTTAATTCACAATTGCAAAAAAAAGTCAGTATTGCAAGTTTATATCTCCCAGTTCTGACTTTATAACTTGCAATTGTGAGTTTAAATCTCTCAATTCTGAGAAAAAGAAGTCAGAATTGTGAAACGCAAACACAATTGTGAGGGGAAAAGCAAATTGTGAGAAAAAGATGCAGTGACCTTTTTTACAATTATAAAATGACTCACAAAACATGAAAACAGTGGAAAACATGAAACTGAACTCGTCTTTTTCAGACGGTCAGAGTCAGAGAATCACCAATCGCTGTTTAAATGACATTAAAACTCAAAGTAATCACTTTGGTAATCTAAAACACTTTTCAGATGGAACTGTAATCTGATTACCACCCATTTAAAATGTAACTGTAATGAAACACAGTTACTCAAATTTATATTATTATAGTATTTTAAATACGTAACTAAGTTACTTGTATTTTGTTACTCCCCAACCCTGTTTATATATATATATACATATGTATGTGTGTGTGTGTGTATATGTATATATATTTATATGTGTGTTTGTATGCATGTGTGTATATGTGTATATGTGCTGTACCGGAATGTATGAACTGTCTGAACTCTTCTTCACTTGTACAGATCTGTTTAGAGTTCTGTTATATGATATCATGATATCATAAGCAATAGAAGCAACATCTTATCTTCTTTAGGTGTAAGATGTTTCAGTGTTGTTATTTTAAAAGTGCAGATCACCCTTCTGACATTTTCGCACATCTCCCCCTTTGTCTGAGGCTGCTGTGCTTCCGGGTTTGACATTAGCATATATATGGCTTGTGAGGCTATACTCATTTCACTTCACGCTGTTTTAAAGCACCTTATTAGCATCTTTGCCATGGCAACCGCAAAATGATCTTAAATATGTTGTGCGCAGTGGAGGGGTTCTATCTGGAGGGGTTCTGTTGACGGGATTTTCTCAAACGAAGCCTTCGTTTTGCCCACCTCTTACTGTATGTAAATGCTACAGCCTCGAGATACACACAAGCACCATTACGGAATTAACATAATTTCCAATTCCTCCCGTTAATTTGTTTTTTTTGTTTGGAGATGTGTTTATTTGGATATTACACATCCACAGGAATGTAGTAATTACACCGTTTGAAAGCGGCAGTCTCCTCCGCATGTGACTGTACTTTTCGTACGCTCGCTTTGGTGCTTTATGAAACGTGTCTACTCAAATCACGACTCCACCGTTTAAATGAATGTCTCTTTATAATAAACATTTTTCATGTTATTTTCTTTTTATGCTAAGAAAAATGTGCTCACAGTAATACAAGCTTATTCTTTTCAAGTACCAAATAATTACTTGTGATCGACGACTTTTAGTAATTAGCGGTTATAATATAATAATAACGTATTATAAACAATTATATTTAATTATGTAAATGGATTTAAATGGAAATGGATTGGAATTTTCACCCAATTTAAAATTCTATTTCACCAATATATAGATAAAATAACAGAATAAAGAATGTATAATATTAAAATGGACATTTTCTTGCCATGGTACAATACCTTAAAATTAAAAAATGGGCAAACAGCACTCCAACTATTTTTATTTATTTATTTATGGCATTTTTATTTATTCATCTGCGGCAGTTCAACGTTTTTTCTTTTTTTTTTTTTTTTTTTTTTTTTTTGCAAATGGATTGTGGTTGTAATTTTTTATCGCAGCACTTGCGCTAAACTAATCCCTGAGGCGGTGTTTTATTTCTGTGGTTGACTGATGTTGTGTAGGGATGGTGTGGCATGTGAAATATTCACCTCACCTGTTCATAGTGGTACTCTCTCTCTCTCTCTCTCTCTCTCTCTCTTCTCTCTCTCTCTCTCTCTCTCTCTCTCTCTCATTTTTGCTCTGATTTGTATTCGCAGCTCCATCACAATGCAGCAAGCCCCCCCCCCCCCCCCCCCCTCCCCACCGACTCAACATGTCAGGATGCAGGGTTGCTTAGAAACACTTGTGCTGCCTCTTCTGATGGGCAGAACAGAGGGAAAGGATGCTGGCTCATTGTGAAGCAGCATCCTTCTCTAATAAAGAGCGAATGAGACATGGCAGCTCTTTATAGAGGATACATGTTTGAACATACGTGAACATGAGATACTTCACATTGTATTCTGTTTATTACATTTATTTTATTACTTAGCTTGATTAATTTTATATTTGTTTTCTTTATTTTATATTTTATTTTATTTTAATCTGATCTTTTACTTTTACTTTACTCTACTATTTAATTTTAATTTTTATTCTATTTTATTTTGCTTTTCTCTTTTATCTTATTTTATTTTTTAATCCGATATGTTTTTCTCTGCTCGACTCTTGCTTTTTTATTATTATTTTTTTAGGTTTTATTTTAATCTAATAATAATATTTTACTTTACTCTACCATTTTATTTTAATGTTAATTTTATTTTATTTTACTCTATTTTATTTTATTTTTTAATCCAATCTATTTTATTTTTCTCTGCCGTACTCTTGCTTTTTATTTTATTTTATTTTTTATTTATTTTAATATTAATCTATTTTATTTTACTTTACTATTTTATTTTAATTTTTATTCTATTTTATTTTACTATATTTTCTCTGCTCTACTCTTGCTTTTTATTTTATTTATTATATTTTTTCATTTATTTTTCTATTTTATTTTACTCTTGCTCTACTTTTTTATAGTAGTTTATTTATTTATTTTATTCAATTATAGTACATACAATCACAATATTCACCACTATTGATCATAAATTTATTTACCCAGTTTCCGTGACCCTAGTCAGTGACTTTTCCGCTACCTTCACCCCCTGCTCACCCCTAACTCGTTTGATCCACTAATTTACTATATCTTGCATTATTTATGGCATAATTTTGCATCCTTAGATCGCAATTAGCAAAACACTAAAGCTAGATGGTGAAAGAACTAAAGGTGAACCGCTGCGTCTCAACTCCTCTGTTATCTTCACTTGATCTCTTTACGGTCTGTTCTCTCATTAGCAGTTGTGCCATTCTGTTCCCAAGCAACCTCGACTCCACATGAACCCTTTCCTTGTGTTTATTTTTGTGCCATTGATAGTTGGGCTCTAGTGACCCTTACAGATGCACCTCACAGTAGTGAAATGCTCACAGCCTTTTATCACATTAAATATTGATGAGGAGTTGATCGATAAAGTGGGCGATCAGTGTTGCATGCAAAGCAGGATCTTTGAACTATCTTTCCATTTATAGCTGACACCTTTTAAACTAAACGAAACCGCAATAGTGCATCTCTTTAACAGAGCAGGTGTGAGTTCTGCTGAATGATGTTTTATTTGTGGCCCTTTGGTTTGACAGATGTCTTTCTCTCTCTTTCTCTTTGACATGTGCTGCCGTCCTGTCTCGTGTCCGCTGCTGAACAGGTAAGAGTTCTGTTTTAACGGATGCATGTGTAGTCAAGGGTTTTCAAACCTTTTGGTGCCAAAGACCCCAAAGTAAAGTATGCTGATCTGCTCGTGAGGAATCCATTTTTTATAGAGGATACATGTTTGAACATACATATGTGTGTGCATATGAACATGTCATACTTCACATTGTGTTCTATTTATTTTAACTTTATTATTGTATCACTTTTATTTTGTCTTTATTTTATATTTTATTTTAATCTAACATTTTATTCTATTTTATTTCACTTTACTGTACTCTACTGTTTTATTTTTCACATTTTATTCTATTTATTCCATTGCAATTAATTAATTTCATTTTATCTATTTTTTTTATTTTGATCTTATCTGTTTTATTTTACTGTATTCTACTCTACTGTTTTATTTAATTTTTTTAATTTGTTATTATTTTATTTTATTTTTTATTTTAATATAATCAAACTGTTTTATTTAATTAATTTGTATTTTTTTATATTTGACTTTACTCTATTCTATTTTATCTTATTATATTTTACTATTTATTTTTATTTTAACCTGATCTTTTTATTTTACTTTACTAAAATTGATAATTTTTTTTTATTTTTATTTTATTTTATTTTACTCTTATTTTATTATTATTATTATTATTAATTATTATTTTTTTTTAATCCAGTCTATTTTATTTTACTTTATTTACTCTGGTCTATTTTATTTTATTTTATTTTATTTTATTTTATTTTATTTTATTTTATTTTATTTTAGTCTAGTCTAGTCTAGTCTAGTTTAGTACATATAATCTCAATATTCACCACTATTGATCCTACCGTTATTTACCCTTGATGCACATTTCAGCTGAGCCCGCAAGTCTGCGAGCTACGCAGAGGTCTTTACCCGGCAGCCAAAGCGGCATTACGTCACTAAAGTGCGGGACTCAGAGGAAGACCGTGAGGGTTTAGGGTGCGATTTGGGATTCAGACCCTGTGCATTGTTCCATGATCGGGTCCTTTATGTAAAGACATTTTAATGGGTAATTTTTTTATCACCCATTAAAATATCTTTACATAAAGGACCCGATCATGGAACAATGCACAGTTACAACTGAGCTTCCTGAGTTCATTAAGGAGCGTTTGATTTGATTGGTCGGTTAAACCGAACATCCTCCAACAAAAAGCTATTTATGAATCTTAACCTGCCGGAAGGTCTCAAAAATACAGAACACAAATTCAAAGCTCATGCAGATTCAACCACCGTAAATACATGTAACATCATTCATAAATGTGTGATGGAAATTAATTCAAGAACTTGATATATACATATTTAAGATGCAGTTGTGTGAGCATTTAGGGAAATATTTATGCTTTTACTTTACGAATCAGATTTCGTAAATGTTTTATGAATTTTGTTTTGTAAACGTATTGTTTTTGAGGCGGGTCTGGCTCGTCCTTTGTCTGTACCGAGCTCCGTTATTAAATCGACAGATGTGGCCTGGCCCGTCTGTGCGAGAGAGAGCCTGAGAAGATCTCGCCCATTTTAGATGCGACTTCCGTGGATTGATATTTCGTAGATCTGAGTTTGTTTTATGAGGGCTGGTTTGTTAATATGAATGAGGATCCAATCACAGAGCGCTCGTATAGATTGATTTATTAATAATAGCGGGTTTACAGTCAGCTGTTCATTAAATATTTTTTCCTAATACGACTGCAGCCAAACACGGCGTAATAGCGCTGATGATTGATGCTTGAGCTGTGTGTAATAATATGTTTATGTAATGCGCGTTTTATGGTTTTTTATTATGATTGTAATGGTTGACCATGTTTGAATTGTGGGCCTATCAATCAAGGAAGATTTGTTTTTACGCTTGTCAAATCCTTGTTACGCACACAAAATTAAATTAAACAAATTACCATTGCCATGAGCGGCAGGGTGATTTCTGTGTTTCTGTTTTTTTTTTTTTTCTACAGTATTGCGGTGACTATTGGGAACTTGAAAATGGCACATTGACAAGCAAAGTCATTACTGGAGCTTTACCAGTGTTGACAGTTTAAATAGGTAGAAGGGAATACAAATGTGAAGCATTTATAATTTATGTAACGTTTCGAATCCAGAGCTCTGTCAACATTCAGAAGCTCGGAATCATGGATCGGGACACCCAAATACAACACCGAACATTGCTAATGGCCTCATTAGATCGGACCGCGTTTGACTAGTGGCCACGGGCCAGAACTCTATATGATAAAAGGAAAAATCTTTTAAAAATCAAGTAAAAATCAAGTTCTTATAAAGTACTTTGTGTTTGCTAGTTTCATATGGTTAAAAATATAGATAAAAAAGTTAATAGTTATTAATAATTGAAACATATGGTTAATTGTTATAGTGGTCCTAAATATTTATTTTTAAAATATAAAGTATATTTATTTATTACAAAAAAAAAAACACATTTTCCAAAAAGGTTAGTTATGACATTTATGACATTCATTAATGAAATGTCATATGTCATGTGGCATAACCAAGTACACTTTGAATACTTGTGAGTGTCCATTTTATTTTATTTTATTCAAAAAAAATTATGTAGTTTTACTGAAAAGTTTAATTGTAATACAATTTATGACATTCATCAAATGTCATGTGGTGCAACCAAGTAATGATATACAGTAATTTCCTTACATTTTTGAATACTTGTGTATACATTTTATTTAAATTTTATTTAAATTTAACTTTATTTTATTTTATTAAAAAAAAAATATATGTACCATTTCCCAGAAAAGTTTAATTGTAATGACATTTATGACATTCATTAATGAAATGTCATGTGGTGTAACCAAAAAATAATATACAGTAATTTCATTACATTTTTAATACTTGTGAATGTCCATTTTATTTTATTTTATTTTATTAAAAACATACCATTTCCCAGAAACGTTTAATTGTAATGACATTTATGACATTCATTAATGAAATGTCATGTGGTGTAACCAAAAAATAATATACAGTAATTTCATTACATGTGAGTATGGGCATCTTATTCATTGTTTTTAAAAAAAAAAAAGAAAAAAAAAAAAAAAGAAAAATAAGTGTATTTTTCACAGTAGATTTATTTTTCTACAAAGATCATAAGTATTGTTTTTTTTGTTGTTGTTATTTTGTTGAATAATGCCATGAAAGGTTAAATTATCTGATATTTTAAGATGCTTATTGACCTCGATATAATGTCCTTTTTTTATTTTTTAAATTTTTTTCTGCAAATTGGATTCGCCACTTATCTCTGATGGACAAACTTATTAGCATTTAATCATTAAACACATTTTTTACAATAAAAGTTTTTTGCCAAATCACTTAAAATGTCATTCAAATCAGGACAAACATGACACGTTCAACTTAATAGTAAAAAATTTAATTCAAAAATGAAAATCATGCTTATAGAATTCATATTGTATTTTTTAATGCGTATTTGAGTAAATTAATAGATGCAGACAAATTAGTAACTAATTCTGCACTTCCTGTGCTGGCGATTGAGATTGATGTGACCCGACTGGCTGTTCAGGACGCCTGGGCCGAGCGTTTGGGTGGCCAGCCTCGTTAACGTCCGACACAGCCAGCGTTAGGTTTCACTTTAGAAGCGTTAGAGCCGTCTCGTGGCCAAGCTATGGGGCATTTCAAGAACATGCTCGGGATTGTAGGGGAAATGTCTAGGTGGGGAAGGTTCCTGAAGTGCGACCCCAGTGAGCACTTAACCGTATTCTCGGCTGGGCTGTTACAATGGATGCCCTGTGTGCTAGAGTAACTCAATACCAATTAAAAGTGGGAAAAGTTAAAGTGTCGGTGTAGAAAGTAAAAGTACAGGAAGGAGAAAAGTGGTTTTAAGTTTATAACCTTTGACACCAGACAAGTTTTTGGTCAAACGCTCACAGACGTCAAGACAACTGCAAACTTGATTGCTCAGAAATCCCACAAGAAAGCTTTATTTCTCAGAGGTGCTTTTAAAGCTCAGCAGACTGGAAGTGTTTTCTCAGCTATATTTTGAAGTTTTAATTTTGTGTCAGAAAATCTTCTCTAGGAGAACTAAAAACAAATGAGATGCTGACATACATGTAGATAATATAATATGTGTTATATAACTCTTGAAAGAATTTGAGAATTTAAGTTGCTTTCCTGTGGAATGATCCATGACATACAGTAAGATTTCTATGAAAGTCTTCTGAAGGTTCTTATATATTAGATGACAATCTCATTTTCCATATGACAGAGAGGGAATCATTTCTGTATGAATGATTTGTGCGTTTGAGGTCTTCTTACTCTCATTTCTCCTTTCATTAAGGTGACAGGAGCTTAATGTTCCTTGAAAGCTCTCTTTTCTACTTTAGTTATGGCACACTGTTCTGCAACCCAACCCCTCCTTGTTTTTTATTTTATTTCTCTGTTCTCCAGTTTTGCAGTCTCCTGCTCTCTGTCTTAGTTTCAGTGGAGTTCAGTGTAAGTGTGAGAGGTGAACACACATCTGTTCCTCTGCTCTCCTGCGAGCACACAGCAAAGATACGGCCTACGGTGTTTGTCAAAAAGAGGAGTGGGAAGTGCGAGGAAAGAGACGGGCCCCTGTAGAGCTCAGAGATTCAAGAGTCAACAGTGTATTTAGTGAAATTTTCTTTGCTTCTGTATCGCTGTGTTTTGTTCCAAGCGCGCTTGTGTTGGTGTTGCTGTGCGCTTTACACATCAATTACAAGATCGTTCTCCTTCCCTACTACAGCTACGATGCTGACATTCTCACACATGCTCATGTGCTCATAGAAATGCAGTTAATGGGTTTACGATCTGCCACTTTTTTATTATGATATATTATGAATATATAATATAATATTCATTCATTCATTCATTCATTCATTCATTCATTCATTCATTCATTCATTCATTCATTCCAGCCACCGCACAATAACAATGCATCAACTGGCAAAAAAATGCAATAAATAAAACCATTGATTCCTTTGGTGCATTGTTACTGTGCCTGTGGCTAAAAGAAATAAATAAATCAGTCAATCAATCAATCCTAACAATGGAATAATAACAATGCATCAACTAGCACATAAAAAAAATACATAAATTTGAGCTGCGGGTACAGTAACAATATAGGCTACATCAACTCGAATAAATAAATAGAGCCACAGGGACAGTAACAATACATCAACTGGCATGAATGAATGAATGAATGAATGAATGAATGAATGAATGAATAAATAAATAGAGCCACAGGGACAGTAACAATACATCAACTGGCATGAATGAATGAATGAATGAATGAATGAATAAATAAATAGAGCCACAGGGACAGTAACAATATATCAACTGGCATGAATGAATGAATGAATGAATAAATAAATAAATAAATAGAGCCACAGGGACAGTAACAATATATCAACTGGCATGAATGAATGAATGAATAAATAAATAAATAAATAAAGCCACAGGGACAGTAACAATACATCAACCGGAATGAATGAATGAATGAATGAATGAATGAATGAGTGAATTAATAATTTGAGCCACACATGAAATAACAAAATATCAACTGGAATGAATGAATGAATGAATAAATAAACAAATAAAGCCACAGGGGCAGTAACAATGCATCAACTGGAATGAATGAATGAATGAATACGTGAGTGAGTGAATTAATAATTTGAGCCACACATGAAATAACAAAATATCAACTGGAATGAATGAATGAATGAATGAATGAATGAATGAATAAATAAACAAATAAAGCCACAGGGACAGTAACAATACATCAACTGGAATGAATGAATGAATGAATGAATGAATGAATGAATGAATGAATACGTGAGTGAGTGAATTAATAATTTGAGCCACACATGAAATAACAAAATATCAACTGGAATGAGTGAATGAATGAATGAATGAATGAATAAATAAACAAAGCCACTGAGACAGTAACAATACATCAACTGGAATCAGTGAGTGAGTGAGTGAATGAATGAAACAATGAATAATTTGAGCCACACTTGAAGTAACAATACATCAACTGGAATGAATGAATGAAACAATCAATCAATCAATCAATCAATCAATCAATCAATCAATCAGTCAATAATTTGAGCCACACTTGAATTAACAATACATCAACTGGTATGAATGAATGAATACATACATTAATTAATTAAATAAATAAATAAATAAATAAATAAACAAACATCAACTGGCAAAAAAACAACAAAAAATGCCAAACACTGGTTCATAATACATTATTTTTTGACATTGAGACATGATTAACTGTAAATGCATAATGTATTTGTTGTACATGAAGTGGTATGTTCTTCTGATGTTTCAAAAAATTCTCCAACTAAAATAATATAGTAATATTTAGGTGTTTTCTTGTTAAAATGTTCCATCACTTCCTCATATATGTGTAAATACACATTGGACAAGGTTAAATATCATGTTCAAATTCACATCTTTTTAAATATTAACAGAGCTTTTAAATAGGAAGCTGTCATTTTTTTGCAGATGCTTTTCCATAGTGATGTACATTATTCTTACTATGGTAACACTACCTTTTATCATTATCTTTTGATGACAACTTGGGGTCATCGCATGTCAAAAAGTTCCTCGGTTGATCTCAATTCCACCTATATTGAAATTGTTCTCCTCCTTTAAGCGCAAAAGCAACATTCTCCTTCAGATTCTGAAATGTTTTAATTAGTAACTCGTGGTGATGAGGTGATGCTTGACTTCTCGTCTCAATTCATAATGTCCAGCTCTAGCAGAAAATCATTTCTGAGAATGCAGAACCAAGATTTATGAACCCCCTCATTTCTCTTCAGGCCATTGCGAACCAACTCTTCGTGTCACAGCGTTAACGTCGGCTCCTTGTGGAAATATTTGAGTCTCCAAAGCCTTCATCAGGCCAATCAATTCCTGTGATAGTTAAATCCCTGCTGGATCTACATCTTACTAATGAGATTCTGATATTTCATAAAGTCTCTCTGAGACTTTCCGCGAGGTAAATCTCACCGCTCTTCACCGTTCTTTAGTTTTGAAATACAGTTTCGACAGCGTTTGGACCATATCATATAGCTAAATAACGCTACAAACAGCTTAATTGGGCAAGGGGAAAAATTAACAGTGTGTATGTATGGGAATGAAGCCTGTTAAGAAAAAGCCATAATTGCGAGGTTAGGACACGACCAGCGAATGCATAGCTAATTAGACCGTTACCATTTCTGAGCAGATCAGCAGCAGGTATAATGGGCACATAAATTCCCATTTATAGGTCATAATCCGTCATTTATTTTCCCAAGCACCCCAATTAAAGAGGCACGATGTTTCTCTTGGGATTCTCAACATCCCTGGCCTGCCTGTCGGGACCCCCATTAGTAACTCCTCTGACCCATTGACACGTGAAACGGGACTTCGGATCGTAAACGTCAGGAAGCAGCAGGCTGAATGAGGGCGACACGGGGAAATGTGTGATTCGAACAGGAAACTGGCATTAGGATGGTTTCTCACGAGCTGAAGCACAACTCTTAGGATTTTTTTGCATTGCGATATTATTTTCATGCACCCTCCCCCCATTTACCCCAAGTAAGGATGTATTATTTTACATATTTTTAAAATGTTAAATTAATATATTATTTTATCATAGAATTACATTATATTATTGTGTTATATTATATTATACTATTTTATTTTATTGAATTAGGTGTCACTTTATTTTACAGTGCCGTAGTTACGTGTCTCTACTAAAGTAATAACAGTAAAGTATGCATAATTACAAGTAACTAACCCTAAACCAACTGTAACTTTATTGTAAGTACATATAGTTAATTAATAGTACTCAGTACTTATTTGAGTAATTAAAATGTAACTACAGCACTGTAAAATAAAGTGTAGTCTTAAATTATATACACATTATTATTATTATTAATCATTATTATTTATCAATGTTGAATAAATAAATAAATGTTCTTTTTTCCTTTTTATAAAAAAAAAATATTTTTTCCTTTTTATATATATTTTATTATAGTAATACAAAAAGCTGATTATTATAAATAATTTCTATGGGATTTAATAACTCCCCCCAGCATAATGCGATATTATTTTACACCTTGTTAAAATGGTTTTAAAATTAGCAAAATTAGTAAAAAAAAAAAAAATGTATACACAATAGCAATTTATTATTATTATTATTATTAGTAGTAGTAGTAGTAGTATTGATTTAATCAATCTATTTATTTATTTATCTATTTATTTATTTGAGCCTCTGTCAATACATCAATTGGAAAAAAATAAGTAAATAACCAAACAAACAAACACAAATAAATAAAGCCACAGGCCCAGTAACAATATATCAACAGGGAAAAAATATTAAATGAATAAATAATCAATCAATTTATTTATTTGAGCCTACAAACAAACAAGCAATGTCAATATTGATTCATCACAATACATAATTTTTGACTTTGAAACATCATTAACTCTACATGCATACTTATTTGAAACAAATATAACTTTTTTGCAAAAAATGTTAATTGTTTTAATTCTATATTACAGTAATAAAAATCTTTTTTTGAAATATAATGGGATTTTAAACTCAAAAGCAAAACACAGAAAGCAGCATTACAGTAATGTTTGATGTAAAAATGTTACAATTTGAGAAATCTTAAAAAAAAAATAATAATAATTCTTCAGATTTTGTGGTGAAATATGACCCAGATGTGCTCTTGGCAGGCTTTGATAGATTGATTATAGCGAAAGATTGAAGGAATGGCTGCTTTTCACCGTGTTTGTTGTGTGAAAGTGTGAAAAGACAGCATTGGAAGTTTTAATTAACCACTCAAAAGCACATTCCAGTCATCCATAAAAGTTCCAGAAAAGTGTCAGAGAAGCAAACTTTATAGAGTGCTAGAGCATTAAAACCTCAGTGCTTCCATGTGGAAAACAGCACTCACAGAAGGCTCAAACGAAACTTCTGCTCCTTTTGTTTATTTAATGCATGAAGTCTTTCACCTTCATTGAGTCAGACTAGAGATTAAAACAGACCTGCTCAGCTTTCCACAATGATGAAACATCAAGGTTGTTCGATTCCTTCCTTTCTCACATGTAGAGTGTCAAGAACTCGGGAAAGTGTACCTCTGTATTGTTCTCTTCGTAGTCTGAACTTTAGGTAACTTCTCTTTCCTCTCCATAGCCGGTGACAGAATATAATATTCCACTTTTTTCCTTCCAGTTCAGGCCTAATGAAAGGTGTGGGTGCAGATTGAATTGGCTGTCCTGACCCTGATTCATCCAAAACATGCTCACTGCCATCATTTATTTAAACATCCACACTGCACTTAACACTGCAACCGGCAATCCTTTTAAAGCTTGTGCATTATGAGCACAGCATTCATTCCCTTTTTGGCCTTCACCATCTGTCTGCTCCTGCTAAATGGCATCATTTTGAGTAGATGCAGCATGTGTTATGATAAAGCGCTAACACTGAACTAAAATGGATAACAACTCCACGCTAATGGTCGACATATGATTTTGTAGTCTTTTTTTTTTTCTCCCTTGTATATTTTGAAAAAAAAAAAAAAAAGTATACATTTAGGTTTAGGGTCAGTAATTTCACTTTAATAGCAGTGTTATAGTGGTGTTATTAGTCTTTTTCAGAAATGCCCCTTTCAATTCATTGGTATTAAACAAATTTGATTGTCTTTTGCCACAAAACCAGCTTTCAAAAACCTCTAATTTAGGTTTTATCTGTTTCTGTCAGTTACAGCAGCACACGAAACACATGTTTACATGCTTCTCGTGAAATCTTGTCATTGCCAATGAAACGAGCCTTAGAATGGGCAGAATTAGGAGGTTGACGATGTTTCCTTTCGCCAGTTACTGAAACTACCAATCCTCCTTCTTGTTTAGTTAAAAATCTCTTTAAACTTGCAGCTTGACAATTGATTATAACCATTATAGTTACTGTTGCTGTGTCCGCTCTCACGCCACACATCAAAAATACATCGCGGAGCAAAGAGGACACCGACAACGCGTCGACAGACAAGACAGAGCCGGTTACTTTTGATATTAAACGGTTTCATATTTCAAATATTGTCATTTTTAAAAAAGTTTAAACAATAAATAGCGTCTCTTTAATGTGTCGTGACAGATCGCTGGAGCTCCTTCAAGCGATCGTCTCTTCATACTAGTTTATTTATAGCATCAAATAAACATGAATGAACATCAGAAGGAATGTTGTTTCAAACGCGAAAAGACGTGAATGCACACAATTTTCCTGACTGCGTTGATTGGCTAGATCGCCTGTCAATCAAACTGATAATTGGCGGAGGTTCAATTGAAAGCCAACTCGTATGCACGCTGTCATTCATCTTGATATCATAGGATTCGATTCGGTTCTTCTGATTGGTTCTGTGAACTTAGAGGCTTTTGCTGGTAAAGGCTGGTTTCTGTCAACGAATGGGATGAGGCTGGGATTTAGCTGGTTTGAAGGGAAAGTATTTGGTGAACGTATGCGTAGAGCTGGGTGATAGGATCACGATAAAAATCTTCACATCAGTCGATATCGATAAATGTCAAATCTTTATTTCTTTCAAGTTTAAAGGCAGATTTTCGCTCCTGTGTGAAAGTTTAGTGATTTGCCGAAGAGAAAACTCATTCATGAAGTTGTGTGAGCGACACCGTGTTTTGTCCCGAGCACTTTGGTCAGAGCGGTAATAATGCGGTTAAGGTGTTTACATGCCTGTATATTGCGATTACATTCGGTGCACTCCACCTAGTTTAATGCGATTACGCTAACTACGATTATGAGCTCCATCACATTACTTTAATCGAAGTATTGCGTTTACATGAGGTAAAGTTTAATCGCAAAACATTATGAGAGTCCGTTTAAACATACTGATTGTCAGACTCTCTTTCTCATAATCATCAAATTCACCATAAAAGAAGCAAGTTCACAGAAAGCGCCAAGGTTTTTTTCTTCCCCGTTAAACATCAGTCGCTGGATTGTTTTAAGACACGGTTGCTCTGTCCAAGCGTTCACCCAGCTGTGTTGCAACTGTAGGCCAGCGGCCATGAGAGAACATTGTGTCAGCATGTGGGTGTATTCATTGCACATATCATTGTGACTTTGCTGTTAACTCGTAGATCAGACTTTGTTCCCACGCAAAAAAAAAAAAGCCCTTTTCTCAGATAGTTTTTTTTTGTTATTTAGCCACCATTATCTCCTGGGACGTATTGCATAAATAGCCTCTTTGTATTTGAAAAGAACAAACACCAGTCTTATTTGAAAGACAGAACGACGAAGACAAGGGCACACAGAACATCAGCCTTCCCCTGGGCATGAAAGAACAGACAAACAGGGTTAGTTTGCATTGGGTATGAAGCCAGGAATACTAAGGATGCTTTATTTTGAACAACTTGTACAGGTGGGCATTCATAGATGAAGAAAACACGTGAGCAATCTGCTGGATTGTTTGAATCAAAAACAATTCCCTATGTAGGAAAAGAACTCCGGTTTATAAGCCACAAGCTAAACCATTTTTCCATTACATAAACATGCTAACACACGCACAGGCTCATAGCAGATTTCCCTAGTGCTTGGAAAAACAATGACGGCCTTTTTTGAATAAGTTCAGGTATGAATAATGCATTGTAGCTAATGAGGTAGTCGATTACTTTCTGCATAAATCAATTAATTAGTCAATCGATAGTGCATTATATACTTAAATTTGTGTTCTTCACTTCATCCCTAGCTAGACGTGAATAATTTAGGCCTCCTAAGAGAGGAGCCGAGCTGCTTGGAAAGGTAAGCTAACTGTCTCTTTTCCACTTGATCTATGAGTAGCACTCGTCGAAAAGCCTCCGCAGATTTTTGTTTATCTTGTTTGTCATGAAGGGGCTGGACGTCATTGTCGAATATGACCAGACGTGTCTTCTCGTAGTTTTGTTTTGTAGTGGTCGGTGTTCTTTTTATTGGCATTTGACAAAAATATTAAGTTTAGTCGAAATGTTGTCATGTTACAGTCATTAAATTTAGATAATTTGACTAAAATGGCTTTGAAGGCCCTTAGTGGAAAACCACATGCGATCACGATATAACCCACAAGAATAATATGATATAGTTTGTTGACTTCTGTACTTGCACTATCACAAATGTTTCCAAGAATGTTTAAATCCAGAGAAATAAGCAATTTTAACCAGGAAACGGACCGTGTCCGTGCGTCGCCTATCAATGATTTCATACCTACGCTACCCTCGATTTGTAGAAACCAAGGATACGCCAGATACGCTTTATTATATTGTTTGATTTATTAGACAGGTGAGCAACTGTTTGGATACATTCATGGACAGAAAACTAATCATTGTTATGAAGCTTAACGCAGCAAGTCTTATTGTTTAAATCTCGTTTTCTTGATTTACCATGTTTTACCATGCCTAATATCGATCTAGTGTACTGCAGTGTGCAACAAGTGTCTCATACTCTGAGCGAATGTAGAGTAGCACAACTTTCAACACACTCAAATGCATCTAATATGATGCAGCGCTATGGTACCCCACATACGCTTGACCAGAAAAGGCGGAAACGGTGACTGCGATATAATAAAAGTTCCATTCCTCTTGAGACGTGTGTCGTACTGGTCTCTCAATTACAATCTCTCCAGCGCCCTCGTTCAGCTCCAGCAGAACTCTGTCCTGCTCCGATTCAGACTACAGTAACATTAATAATCTCATCCATGAACATGATTTCTGGCCGAGTCCTGTCCTGAGTCTTTTCCACCGACTGTAGAAGTGAAGACAACACCTTCCATGATCTTTGTTTTGAATAAGCGACCTCTGGCGGTGAGACTTTGCATATTGTGCCTTTAACTGACATTAAAAGTTAGTTGATGAGAAAACTGTGTTGTTACAGAAATAGCATAGTAGACTTAAATGTTTTAACAGTAACTTACAGTAACTTTTACAGTATCGTAATCATTTGCCTAGTTTTGTGCAAATACAAGTTGTAATATTATTATTTAGCTTCAACTCATGGACATTATTGACTGTAATTGTATTCTAACAGTAACTTACCGTAACTTTTACAGTAACGTAATCATTTGTCTAGTTTTGTGCAAATACAAGTTGTAATATTATTATTTAGCTTCAACATATGGACATTATTGGCTATAATTGTTTTCTAATAGTAACTTACTGTAACTTTTACAGTAACGTAATCATTTGCCTAGTTTTGTGCAAATACAAGTTGTAATATTATTATTTAGCTTCAACTCATGGACATTGTTGGCTATAATTGTTTTCTAACAGTAACTTACCGTAACTTTTACAGTAACGAAATCATTTGTCTAGTTTTGTGCAAATACAAGTTGTAATATTATTATTTAGCTTCAACATATGGACATTATTGGCTATAATTGTTTTCTAATAGTAACTTACTGTAACTTTTACAGTAACGTAATCATTTGCCTAGTTTTGTGCAAATACAAGTTGTAATATTATTATTTAGCTTCAACATATGGACATTATTGGCTATAATTGTTTTCTAATAGTAACTTACTGTAACTTTTACAGTATCGTAATCATTTGCCTAGTTTTGTGCAAATACAAGTTGTAATATTATTATTTAGCTTCAACTCATGGACATTATTGACTGTAATTGTATTCTAACAGTAACTTACCGTAACTTTTACAGTAACGTAATCATTTGTCTAGTTTTGTGCAAATACAAGTTGTAATATTATTATTTAGCTTCAACATATGGACATTATTGGCTATAATTGTTTTCTAATAGTAACTTACTGTAACTTTTACAGTAAGTAACGTAATCATTTGCCTAGTTTTGTACAAATACAAGTTGTATTATTATTATTATTTAGCTTCAACTCATGGACATTATTGGCTATAATTGTATTCTAATAGTAACTTACAGTAACTTTTACAGTAACGTAATCATTTCTAACAGTAACTTACAGTAACTTTTACAGTAACGTAATCATTTGCCTAGTTTTGTGCAAATACAAGTTGTAATATTATTATTTAGCTTCAACATATGGACATTATTGGCTATAATTGTTTTCTAATAGTAACTTACTGTAACTTTTACAGTAACGTAATCATTTCTAACAGTAACTTACAGTAACTTTTACAGTAACGTAATCATTTGCCTAGTTTTGTGCAAATACAAGTTGTAATATTATTATTTAGCTTCAACATATGGACATTATTGGCTATAATTGTTTTCTAATAGTAACTTACTGTAACTTTTACAGTAACGTAATCATTTGCCTAGTTTTGTACAAATACAAGTTGTATTATTATTATTATTTAGCTTCAACTCATGGACATTATTGGCTATAATTGTATTCTAACAGTAACTTACAGTAACTTTTACAGTAACGTAATCATTTGCCTAGTTTTGTGCAAATACAAGTTGTAATATTATTATTTAGCTTCAACTCATGGATATTATTGGCTATAATTGTATTATTTGAAACAGTTGCATTTTTCTTTTAAAAAAATATTTAGTTCATTGTTTACATCTAACAGTGCTTTTATATACTCACCATATTTATTTCAATTAAAATTGCTTATGCACATTTGGTTATGTAATTTTTTGTCGTTTTCATTGTTGTTGAAAAACCCCCCCAGTAATTTTGTTGATTAGTAGTGGATTCCAATTACATAAAAAATGTCGGGGTTCTTTTTACTCCTCTTGGCATGCGTTTAAGTGTTTGAGGTAGGATATTTTCGAAATCTTTTAGTACTGGAGTCCCATTGCTTTGCACAATGCCTAGCCTCCTTTATGCGCTAGAATTGTTTTGATCTATGTCGGCGGTCAGATTGAAGTCAGCGACGGTTTCCTTTACGGATCATTTTAATGAACGGCGAATGGCGCGCACACCTCCTGCGCTCAAGAGGGCGATGCTGGGAATGCCGGTTTAGCGCTTGAAGCCAAACCGCTGGCGCCAACCACATGGAGCGAAAATCTGGTGGAGGCGTGGTAATGGATTATAACACACCCATGCCACACTTTTCCCATGGGACCCTTAACCGAACAAAACAAACGCTAATCGCCTAACTGTAGCCGCTGTGTAAACAGCCCACTTTAAAATTCTATAAACGACTCTATAGTCATCTACAGTCTGGTTTTTTTGTTTATTTGTGGACTAGAAAGAATCCTCTTCAAATCAGGACGACTTTGGACCAATTGGTAGAGTTAGCTTTTTAGCGAAAGCCCCATAATTCACATTCTTATGGTTCTCCCTGTCCAGTGTGGCTTTAACCCCCTAGTGTAATTGTTAGCATATATCTGGAATTGAGCCTGAATGGCTGCTTAGGTGTTAATTGGTTTGAGAGACTGCTAATGGGGACAGACTGTAGACCAGGACAGTTAGCTGGCTTTATGTTTTCCATAAAACGCCCAGGAGCTGTCAAAGCCTATTTGGGTTGACCTGTCCTACATTGTCCATCAGGTAACTCTAAGCCCCAGCCCCCAGTGAGGTGAACATCCTGGTCACGTTCCTCTGGGACTTGCCTCACTTCACTGATGCAGACCCCAGGCTAACAATTAATTCATAACAGTCCATTCATAAATCACAATGTAATGGCAGCCATGTAACTTTCTCTGAGTGTTTCACCAATGAAAGAAAACAGTGGTCCTTGTGTTCTCCAGATTCCTTATGGAAAGGTGCTTATGCAATATCTGGAAAATAGAGGACGACTCAGACAAGAAAGCGTAGCTTCTCACATGGATCCATCCTAATGCACACTTGCATATTTGAAATCCCGGCAGAATTGACTAAACAACTTGACTAAATTTTATATCATGAAACAGTTTCGGAAATTCTTGGCTCAGAGTGCTTATGTCCACCATGTCAAGTCAGTCATATTAGTTTACCAAAGCGTCCCATGACCAATAAACGTGAGCATTCTCAAGGATATTATTGACGTGTTCTTGCTCAGACTTTGTAGCAGAATTATCTAACGGATCATTAAAGGGTTATTTTACCAAATACATTTTCTGTCATGAAGTTCTCACCCTCATGTCATTCCAAACTCGTAAGACCTTTGTTCATCTTCGGAACACACATTAATATGTTTTTGATGAAATCCAAGTTTTTTTTTTTTTAATCCCCTTTATAAAGCAACAAACTTACCGTCATTCGTGGCCCAGAAAAGTTCTAAAGACATTGTTAAAATAGTCAACGTGACTACAGTGGTTCAACCTTAAAGTTATGAATCGACGAGAAGACTTTTTGTACGCAAAAACAAAACCGAAGATTCAAATTTCATTGTTTTAATATTATTTATCTTCATTATCATATACATTATACATTTGATTATGAATATATCTTCAAAAGCATCAATAACTTTAATCAATAAGTTCTTCTCGACCCTGTCAGTCTCGTACGTAGTTGACTCACTTCCATGTTTGTCCGGATGTAAAACACGGAAGAGCTGCGGGGTAGAGAAGAAATTGTTAAATAAAGTTGTTATATGTTTTATTTTTGTGCACAAAAAGTATTCTCGTCCCTTCATAACATTAAGGTTGAACCACTCAAGTCACATTTTAACGATGTCTTTGCTACTTTCTGGACCTTGAATTATGGTAATTACAATACTTTCTATGGTGGATTAAAAAAAAAATCCTTGGATTTCATCATAAATATCTTAATTTGTGTTTAGAAGATGAAGGAATGTCTTACAGGTTTGGAACGACTAATGGCAGAAATGTTATATCTGGGTGAACTAACCCTTTAATAACTAACAGTATACAAGTCAGAAGTTGCTTGTATCAGACTAGTCACACTAGGTGTTTGCGGTCTGGGAGAGAGTGAGAGGCTTTTGATCTTAAAGGGTCCTTTTGAGAAAATGAGGGAATTAGAGTGTCAGCGTCTGTGTTTTAAAGGAAGTCCTGGTTTCCCTCTAAAAAACGGGGCTCTGGACTACCTCACTGTCAGATGGGAGCACTCAGGGTCTTGGAGGCTCAGCGAATGTGTCTGCTCTAAGAAGGTCTTTTGGATCATGTGTCAGTCATCGTTCTACCTTCAAAGAGCAGCACTTGAAGGCTGTCAGCTTTTCTTATGAGCCCCATCTTCAAAGACCACTTCTACCCCCCTGGCTACTTCTGGTTTCAGTCAGCTACTCAAATCGATACTTAACTGTACAATTACTATAAAACAGCAGGGCACAGATTCACCGCCACATCTCTAATCATCAGCCATCTTCACCGTGCCCCAAAATTGGGCAGTAAGGTGAAACCGATTATGGGCCATTGCACTGAAACTCAACTCTTTGACTTGTTTTAGATTGCGGATTTCAGGCAACTATCATGCCATGCTCCTGTAAATGAACTTGCTTCCTTTTTTGTTTCAACCAACATTCGTTTTCCTTAGAAACTGTTGCAACTGTTTGAGTTCGGTCGAAAATCCACCGATTATGTTTCATAAGCGTTCGGCTTACATGCCATCTGAAGGAGGAGATTATCCTCTTTGTGTTGCTCCCCTCCGTCTCTGCTGCCTCTCGGCTGCCAAGGCATGTTGCAGAGCAGATCAGCGTCCACCTGCCGCAGAGCTGACATTTTGGCTCTCTCGACATAGCTCATTTGTGGAAGGGAATACTGTGTTGTGCATGGAGGAGTTGCAGCTGTGCGGGCCAACGGTGCCCACGTCTTGGTCTCCAGTGATGGTTTTCTACCATTGGCATTGGTTGTGCGTGCAGTGTGGGACCGTGGCGCGAGAATCAGGCGTTCTTCCCTTATCTTGCTCGTCATGGGCTGTGAAGCTCCATTATTCCCTCTGCCTTTATCTTTTGATTGTTTTTTTTTTTGTGCGTCTCCGCAATTCAATTCCACACCAGCTGTGTTTGATTGCATAAGAGATGAACTATGCGATTTCAGACGAGAAGCTCATTACAGACACAACACTCGCACAATTAACTCGCGAAGGCTTTGTGCGAAGTTTCCCAACTCTCTGTGCTTGGATGAGGAGCTCATTTTGGCACCTGTGGTGCATTGTTAGGCAGTTCAGATGTCTGAATGTCTCTCCAGGCTTTAATGGAGTTGAAAGCGTGAGGAGGCTGGACCGTCCCTGTTGCCAGAGCGAGCTGAGAGATGTGTGACCGCTATTGATGTTTTTGAAATGTTGGATACCTTTCAAGAGTGCTGGTGTGATGCAATAATCCACCTTTTTCTGCAGTCATTCATACAGAGAGATGTGTTTTAGCTCCTCTCATGTTTATGAGTTGTTCATACCTTTGCGGATATTTCCATACTTCTTGCTTAGAAACCATAGCATAATTCTAAAGTTTTATAGACCATATAAAATGATTATTCTATGTTATACATTCTATATATAAAATGCCATTGTTTCTAGACATAGAAAGTGGGTTTATTTGTTGTAGAGTTTGTTTGGTGATGGAGTGGCCGTTTTATCGGACCCCCGTTGTAAGGCATGACCCTGGTCTTTAGAATTATTGAAACGTTACATGAGGAACGTTACAGCAACATGCAAACAACATATTTCTGTTACCAGATTTGAGGTCATATTTTCTCTTTGAACAAAGCTAGCAAAGCAAAAAATGCCTTGACAAATCGCTTATTTATCGATTTTACATTTCAAAAACATCTGAAAAAAAAAGATATGTTAAAATAAGATATGTAGAGAGCCACTGCCTGCTAAAGATATTTCACTGCGTGAAAGTATTATAACACCTTTTAAATACAGAAGACCCCCCCTCCCCCCTCCTAAAAAAATCATCTTATAATTCACACATGGAGTAAATCATTGTTCATTTTCTTAAGGATTACGTAGCTCGGTTTTGTTTGTCTGTTTTGAAACCGAGAGCAGATTGATTGTTGTTCTGTGGTCTTGAACTGTATATTTGTGGTCTAGATGCTTGAATTATGAGGCTTCCACCAGAAGTTATTTCTCGTATATCAGAGGAATGTCATCTCAAGGATCCTGTCTTGAAAGGCTTTAGAAATACCTCAATAAAAATCCATGAGTCTTAGCTACTTTATTGAACGATTGATATACTGTGAGGTTAAATGTTGTTATAATGGATGTACTCTGAAAGGAAGCAGTAACAGGTTTATAGCATCAAACTCCCTAGTTTTAGTCTTTGGAGAGTCATGCCAAGTCTCCTGGCTCGTAACATACACTCACAGGAGATACTTACAAATACATATTCCTCTAAACTCATGAAGTTAAATTTGAGGCGAAGTGATGAAGAAATATTTCAATTCAGCCATAAGCACACACTCAAACACATTCACAATAAAATTCAGTATTCCAACGCTTGAACCTTGGCCCAGGGGCAGCACACTTGTAGGCGGGCCGACAGCAATACTTTCTTCCTTTTGCCGGCGCCGACCCAAGCCTGTCATCAGGAGTGCCAATTAGCACTGATTAGGAGGCGTTGTGCCGGCAGCCGACAGCTGCACTGTGCCAGGCTCTCACAGCCCCCCTCCTCCCCCTGCTACAGGCCCATCAGTCCTGCTCTGCTTTCCTCATAAGGTCAAACCAAGGAGAAACCTCGGAGAAGACAATGTGAGGCCTGCTGTCTGGACATGAGAGGTAACACGACAGGCTTTCCAGGGTCAGGTATTTTTCCCGCTTAAGGATATATTTGAAGTTTTCCTCACCAGCAATTGCCTTGATGTGACGCTTGATGTTGTTTGTGCATCCAATAGATCTTAGACTCGGCTGTATTCACCAGTTCAATAAGTTATAGAAGACGAGGCAGTCTTAATATTGCGTTGATTGCACAATAATAGAGGTTTTGTCATCTCACAGAGCCTTGTGTACAGAGGGTTAGTATCGGCTCAAACATGAGCTCATTCACTGATCTCATTGGGATCCTCCAGTGCCATTTTGGATTCATTTCCAAACTAATTAGATTAGCCAAACTGCTTGCTATCACACGTACGCACACACATTCGACCATTTCACTGTTGTTGTTCTCATGGAAACAAGTACTCTGAGGATACTAAATGGGTCGAAGATGAGGCCAGGACCAGGAGTGTTTTTCTACCATCGTATCGGATGATATTATGGTCTTGACAGGGCAGAAGGGCAGAGATATATTCAGAACAAGCGACCCTTGACCCAGACATGATTAGTTTGAATTGTCGTTGGGTTTTCATATCTTGCATGGCAACCTCTTGCTCTGTGAGAAACACAAATGTTTGTTTTTCCCCCCATGAGGGAGGTCTGATTGTGGGAACCCTGTATTATATCCTTGCTGGAAAGTTGAAGGTGCTAGCTGGATTTAAGCTGGACTAAACTGGTCATTTTTGGTTGGTGTATTTGGTTGATCAGTTGGATTACTAGGTGGTGAGGTCTGTGTCAAGTAGGGTATGTTCCTGGATGTTTTGTTGGAACATCACTTGAAGCTCTAGCCCCAACTATTACCCAGGGATGTCCAATCCTGCTCCTGTAGGCCCACTTTCCTGCAAAGTTTAGCTTCACAACATATCCCTGGAAGTTTCTAGTGATCCTGAAGACTTTAATTAGCAGGTTCAGGTTTGTTTAGTTGGGGCTGGAGCTAGGCTCTACTGGAAGGTGGCTGTCCAGAATCAGGATTGGACACCCAAACCCCAAGTCTAATCCTAACATTACCCAGACCTTAATACGAAGAAGAATGAGAATGTTGCACAAACCCTTAACCTCAGGTCTAACTCTGCCCCTTTACCGGTCTACTTTGCAAAATCCCATTCACTTAGTAGGTGGACCTTGTTATGACCTGTGCCACCAACAAACCATCTACAGCAAACGTGACCAACATTAGCCGTGTTGGCCTGTTTTTTTTTTTTTTTTTCTTGTCAGCAGGTATGCCACGGTTTCTTCTTCAGAACAGACTCAGCACCACTGTGAAGGTCATTGAGTGTGTGTGTGTGTGTGAGACTTGGCTAGAAAGACAGGTTCGGGCCTGCAATGCCAGACTGCTTCATCCATCAAATGCTTGATAAGGAGAATGTTTAATTACACGTCTTCACCCCTGTGATCCAAAGCCTCCACACTGAGCCACCGGCCCTCCTCCACCTCCCTGCCCGAGGAGATCTCGCTCCCTGGGACACTGAGCGCCGAGCCACCCACCCTCCCCTGCCCACCTCCTGCACGTCTGAGAGGCGAGATTCAGTAAGCCGATCCAGCAGTAAATCAATACTGGCCTAATTCTGAATAATTGAGGTTATTACAGTGCTGTCATGCTCCCTGTGTGAATTCCCCATCACACAAGTGGGGCCTCCTTGAGTCTATCTCCTCCCCTCTCAACACGCCACAAATTCAGATAATTAAAGATTGAAAAATGCTCCTTTTGTGTTTTTTTTTTCCTTTGTCCTGGTCGCTTCACTTTTGATTTTGTCAGGCGTGATCTTGCACATCCTGTGCGTGTGATCTTTCAGCAGGAGATCTCGCCTCAGATCGCTATTGTGTGCCGCATCTACTTCCTGTTTACCTGGCAACAGTGCGATCCCAGGCATGTGGTGTGTGTCTTTTTATTCCTCTGTAATGTACAGCATTACTCGGTTACCATGTTTCAGAGGGGCACTAGAGGGCACAAGATGCATGTGAAAGAATCTCCGTTTAGGGGAAAAGGCTGCTGAGAACCAGCTGAACTTAATTTTCACTCCACACAGAGAGCTTGTGAAGAAGAGGTTTGGAAGAACATTTTATAAGACCTTTATGGCAAATAATAAAACAACATTACATGTACTGAAGGTTTGTCTAGCTGAAAGGTTTATTGTTTTGTCTGCAGTTGTCAAAAACATGAAAGAATGAAATATCTATATACACATAAATATATATTTGCAGACAATGTAGTAGACTTAAAATTTGATTTGATAGTAAAGTAGAACTCATCCAAAGCCTGTGAAGGGAATATTTTGTGCAAATATGAGGCTATGTGGGGTATGGGAAACTAATCAATGTCTTAGAAAGATCTCTGTGTAATAATAATAATAATAATAATAAAACAATAATAATGTCAAGTATTTTAACATTTTTATTTTATGTTTTGAGAACTGTTTTTAAGACATTATGGTATTAATATGCCCATTTACATTTTATAATAAAATATATAAAATAACAAAAAAAAAAAGAAAATACAAAATACTTGCAATAAAATGTAGTATTTTTACATTTACAAAATGTATAATACCATTTATATATATATATATATATATATATATATATATATATATATATATATATATATATATATATATATATATATATATATAAATTCTGGATTTTATTATTATTTTGTTTATTGCATCAAGGTATTTTTCTTATACATACATACACACACACACACACACATATATATATATATATATATATATATATATATATATATATATATATATATATATATATATATATTAAGCTGCTTTTCTTATGGGACCACTGACTATTGTCACAGACAATATGTATACATCGTTTCACATGCGATGCCTAATTCACTTGTACTGTCACTTGTACTGTACATTTACCTGTCCAGTCAGACAATATCCTTTTTACAACAGCGAACCTCACTGTCACCTCCCCAAACACAGAGTATTCTGAGGATGTTCTGAAGTGAAACCGTGCAACTGAGGTGTCATGACACTTCAAACCTCGGACTAAAGCCCTCCACAGCTCCTCAGAATCAGGCAGACGGGTACAGCGCAGACAGACAGCAGAGGCTGCAGTACGTTAGGAGTGTGTCAGAGGTGGTGAGCCAGTGCTGTGTCACGCACGTCGAGGGCTGTTATGACACGCGTGGCAGGCGAGAGGCACTGACAGTCGTGTTCATAATCACTGCAGGGCCACAGACCCACTGCTGAGCTGAAAGCCCAGCGCCAAAGCACATCAAGCCAGAGAGTCATGGGGACGGCGTCTTACATTTCTGTGGAAGGCAGTGGTTATATGCATTGTTGATGGGTGGAATGTGTTGAGAATAGAGGTTAAAGACAGAGAAGGCTTACACAAATACACAAATATTTTCATAAAGTTTGATTCATTGCCATCTGAAACGAAGGAAACAAAGAACAACGGATGATTCATATTCAAAATTGAAAGCTTTTTTTACGGTTTGTATGTACACAGTCATTGTTTCAAATTCTATTTTTGAGTGACAAATATAGATTACTGCCACCTGTTGGTACAGACAGGTATTGTCTCATGCAGGCTCAGATCACACATTGGCTGTAGTCTTTGCGGTGTGTTCAAGCGCTTTTTGGCCCTGATGCACGTGACGTGAAGCAACAACACGGTTTGCTTTAGTCGCGCTAGTTCTTTGATGTCAGTTTGGCGTGTTACGGCCTTAACTTGAAAAACAAATAACTCTTCTACTTCTTTTTTTCTTCTTTTACCCTAATTGTTACATTCTCCACACTTTTTCAGCCACTATACTGTTTTCGCAGTTAGAGCTGTCTGGTTGTGCACCAAGTTTCTTATATCATTTCACTGTTTCTGACTTGTTTGCTGGTCTTGAAACTTTTTTGTCCCCTAAAACAAACTGATTCGCTCAGGCTAAACTTCAGACTTCATGTACTCTTGAGCTGCTTCAGGGTTTACTTTGGCTTGAGAAAGTTTTAGAGTGTCATATACAGCGGTAATTGTGGGAAGTATACAGTAAGGAGGATGGATGGAGGGATTGGGAATTTAGAAGCGGTTACAGTTTTTAAAGAAATACTGATAGTCAATGACATTTGCTTCCTTTATCACAAATATACTTGTATATTGTTAATGAGTCACTTAATGAATTAGCAACAAACTAAATGTTTAATCAAACAAACTAAATCTCTCTGAATCATTTGTGAAGTCATGTCCAACTTGAAATGAAGTGAGAACCATGACTGTTTCTTAGGCTCTTCTTGCCTAATATTTTGGTAAAGATTCACATTCTAAAGAGGTTTGTTGTTATAAATCATTGTTAAATGAAGGGGTATTCTCTTAAAAAGATTTGTCAAGGAATTGGAAGCGTGAATTTGAATTATCTTTCTGCATCCAGAGAGTCACTCCAAACTTTCCTCTCACTCACTGTTGAGACACATTTTTCAGACAAATCAAATTTTGAATTGACTCATTGGAACAGTTTGAACTGATTCACAGAAATTAACATTCTAGAACTTTCTTCAATGTGACAAGGGTTCTATAATGCCCCTTTTCACAATATGTTATTTAAGTCTTTGGTGTCTCTGAAGTTTCAGATCAAAATACCCCACAGATCATTTATTATAGCTTGTCAAATTTGCCCCTGTTTGGGTGTTAGGAAAAACATTTTGTTTTGTGTGTCCCTTGAAATGCAAATGAGCTGCTGCTCCCACCCCCTTTACAGAAGAGGGCGGAGCTTTAACAGCTCACACTTCGGTTGCTCAACAACAAAAGTGGAGAATCTCACGCAGCCAAAACGAGGATTGTCAGTAACGGTGTTCAGACTTACATTGTTCAAACCGGAGTCGACACTGATGGAGAGACTCAGGAAGAAGTTACAACTTTTAGAATGAAACTGGACGTTTCTGGATGGTTAGTGGATAAATTTATGTAGTTGCTGTGGAGTTGATTCAACTCATCGACTAGCATGTGTCATCATGTTGATCTTTTGTGCAAATCCAGTGTTAAGTTGACCCTCGTTTGGGAAAGAGTCCGGCATCAACAACATCTTTTCCTCTTCTCCAAAGCAGCTCAATATTGCCTCACCCCCATTTGTTGCGTGTACCCAGGGGCGGGGTTTATGTAAATTTTTGGTTTATTGATGTCACAATCCCAGGAAGAAGCTCCTTGTAGTTTGTTGTGGTCCTTAAAGAGTAATTCCTGTAAAGGAAAATATCTCCCTTTGCATTGAACTTTGAGCGTCGTTACTTTGCTGATGTTGTTTATGCTCAAACACATTAACTAAAGTTAAGTGAAATCATAATCAAGGACCCCGTTAATAGCCAAATAAAAAATAGATTCTAATTCAAAATGAATGGCAATAGCTACAATGTTGATACATTTCATATCACGTATTTGAATACATTGCAAATAAATCACAATATACTCTGTATATATACTAATGAAGTAAGAGCACCACTTTTGAAAGAAGTTTTATTGGCTAGATTCTGTGAAAGACAAGCTGGCCGAAGCTTTTATGAATCTAATGTGAGGGACGGATATGTGGCCTGTGGAAAGTGTTCTTTCTTGCTCTTTCTTTTCCTCTTATATTCTCTCCCAGTAGAGATTCTGGCTGCAGATGTCGGGTAATGACAGGGGGTTCCCTCGAGGCCATCTCGACCCAGACAACCAGACCAACCTCTATGTGATGGTTTGTGTGTGTGTTTGTGTGTTTGTGTGTGTGTGTGTGTGTGTGGCTCATAGGCCACCAGGGGGAACAGGGCAGGTAAACATATCAGCCAGCATCTCTCAATCTGTCTGAACTGAGGAGAGGAAGGCCACGCTGCAGCCTTTGCCCCTCTTTCTCTGTCTTTAGACTTATTTGTGTGGAATATTGCAAAGCTTTTAAACTTTTTTGGGGGTCATCACGTTTCCTAAAGAGTGTATGAAGAGGATATATTCTTCAGTGTCACATGATCTTTCAGAAGTCATTCTAATATGATAATTTGGTGCTCATGAAACATTTCTTATTATCATTAATGATATGCTTCATATATTTGTGGAAACCATGAAATATTTTTTTCAGGATTCTTTGATTAATAGAAATTGCAAAGAAACTGCATTTATAGAAATTTTTCGTAACATTATAAATGCCTGTACTGTCACTTGATCAATGTAACATAATATTTTTTTTTTATTTTACATAACAAATGGCATTTTTAGAGTGTGTATGTATGTATGTATGTATGTATGTGTATAATATATATATATATATATATATATATATATATAATAAACTGCCTTAAAAGGGGAAAAAGGAAAAGATTTTTTCATATATCAGGAGAAAATAACAGAGAAAATGACATAAACCCTTGAACCAGTTTAAAGAGAGAAAAAAAAGTCTTTTTTTCGCACATTATATATATGAACTGTGTCAGGTTCAAGGGTTTATAACATGTCATTTTCTCTCTTAAAGTCTGATATATGAAACAATTGTCAGAAAAATCTTTTCCTTTTTTCCCCCTTTTAATGCGGTTTATTGATTATATAGAGTTTGAAAAGTTACTATGTTTACTTTGCAAAAATCAGCAAAGGTTTCACAGCAAATAGTCTCAAGCTGAATGTGGACATTTATATGATTAAACTAAATGCCTTTTACCTGCTAAAATGAAACTATCAATCCGACGACTGAAGGCATGTGGTGGATTGCGAATTGAACAGATTTTGATCGTGTCGATAAGTTAGAGGTCTTAGAGATGTGCGTATCAAATATTAAGCAGAAGGTTAATAATTGTCTCCTCTAGCATCTTTTCATCGATTAGTATCTGTGTGAGAACTTTAGAAGTAATGTTAGTTACACAGCCTACAGGCTGGACATGGCAGATTAACCGACTCTTTACCAGAAGTCAATTCACACGGACTACTATTACTTTATTTTCTGGGCATTTTACAATCTTATTGTAATCTTTCCCCGTGCAGGAATGTGCCATCTGTAAAAAGTGAGGAATAATTACTGACATGGCTGATGCAGATTAAAATCACGGCGACGCTCTGGTAATGATTACTCTCCCACAGCTCCCCATATAAACCCAATCCTGTTCGATTAGTTTTATTTAATTTTTTTTTAGCTTTCCCTCTCTGACCTTTTCTTCTGCCACTGGTTCATTTGTTAAAGGTTCTCACCAACTCTTCCACCCTCTTTTTCTGGCTCTCTATTATAGTCATTGAGGACAGTTGAGAGGCAGTGGAGAGACTTTCACCAAATGTCCTGTGGCACTTCGTGTTTTTGATGATTATGGTCATTTTCGGCATGATCAGACTCTCTCGTCTCCCAGAATTCAACTCTCGGTAATAGAGGTCAGGTCTATCTTCTATGTGTCTGTCTGTTTTCACCCCTGCCGGCCTTCTTCAGATCGAAACCACTGCTCTGGGCCACTCCAGGTAGACGTTATCATAATACCAAACACTGCTGTCATTTCTATAAACTATAACTTCAATATGGCCAAACTTTTACCTTTCATACGATTGCTAAATGACCCATCTGGATGGATATTCACCCTTCCTTCGGCCTGATTGAAAGCAAGATGATAGGCCTCGTATGCATCAGTGCGGAAACCAAGTCCGTCTCTCTCTTTCTTCGGTTTTTGCTGTTCGCGTTACCGAGCAAGGCCAGTCTGCTCCGTTTTATAGACAACAGGCCGCACACCTGACCCCAACCCCAGCCTGAATTCATTACATTCAGAGAGATTCGATTCAAAGGCCGAGCTGTGTCTCTGGCAGTTTGCCTGTGAGTGATGTAGTGCTTGAATCCCGAGAGACACCGGGAAGAGTGCTATTCATTCACTGAAGGTTAAATATAAGCGTCTCGGGAAGGCATGATAATGGGTGATGGCGACTCTATATACGAACTCTTTCACTGATGTTTCATAAATGTTTCAAGAATTTTACTCCAATGCTAATTCCAATTGTAAGGATATTTTGAACTACTTTCCTTAAAATAAACTTTAGATAGGACTATAAGCAAGTACATTACTTCAGTGCATATGACCCTTCGCAAAGACTTTAGTTACTGTTGCTATGTCCGACAAGCCATGCGCTCTCATGCCAAACTATTACTACTATGTACTTTGTATATTTATTATGTATCTCTAAATGTACACATATACATTGAAGCAGCAGAACTGTTTTCAACATTAATAAAAACACAAAATATATTTCTCAAATCAGCATGTCAGAATGATTTCTGACGGATCATGTGACACTGAAGACTGGAGTGATGATGCTGAAAATTCAGCTTTGATCACAAGAAGAAATGACATTCTAAAATATATTCACATAAAAAACAGCTATTTTATATCTAATATAGATATATAAAAATAATAATAATATTTTGCTGTTGTTATAATATATTGCTCATCCCGTTTATCCTTTACACTGCATATTTTTGATCAGATAAATGCAGACTTTATGAGCTTAAAGGCGACTCAAACTAAAAAAAGTTTGCAAACATCTTTTCACGGATTAAGTTTTTATTAAGTAATTTGTTACATTTTGGTACATTTCATGAACAGCTCGTTTTTATATAAATGGCTTTTAAACATACCATACTTTACCACAAAAAACTTTATAAACATATTTTATCACTAGCAAAAAAATGAAATTACCCAATAAACATGAAAGTATCATGCAATAATCTCTCTCTCTCTCTCTCCTCTCTCTCTCTCTCTCTCTCTCTCTCTCCTCTCTCTCTCTATATATATATATATATCTCAGACCTTTAAAATTGAGTCAAGAACCCTATAGTTTTATATAGAACCTTTTTTTTTCCAAGAGTGGTTAAGAGTTTCTGAAATGTGGCACATAACGTTAGGTTAAATATAGTGTTTTGAAATGTGCCTCAAGACTGCTGTATCGTGTTCTGTTCTATGTGACGTCCACCGACTACTAGTTTTGCACATCTAGTTGCAGCCCTTATTCATTGCGACTCACTAGACATCCATTCACACACGCTCCACGTCAAACTGTCATGGGCGTTCGGGCCCACTGCTGATCTGAGTCAGTCCCACAACGAGAGTCCGTCAGCCTTCAGCACGAGGCCGAGTGAATGGGTGATCCGCGCTCGCATGTCAAGGACGGGCCGTTCTCGGCCCACATGCGCACGGATGAGTAATAGTACTGTAACTGGGGGGCTGAGCGTTTGAAGTGCTTTTTCTTCCGCTTTTTTCCATTTTCTCTCTCTCCCTCAGCAGCTGCCTCGTCCCTGGATGCTGATTTTAATTACTTTCTTCTCGGATTTTGTGCATATCCAATGAAGGATTGAAGGGCGCATCTTCTGACGAGCACTTTTTTATATTAGTTCTCATAATGCTGTCGTTTGAACTCAGGAATACTAATACACACAATAGAGGGCTGCGTGTATGAAAGGGAGACGTGGACGCTGCTGTTTGAATGCGAATAAAGAAGAGAAAGAGAGCAGAAATGGGAGACTGCATACTGAGGAGCTCGCTGTAGGCAAACTGATTTGATTTATTTCATTTCCTAAAGGCGGTTGGCACGAATGACACCTGAAAGTGCTTTTGGAAACTATATTTAGACAGCAAGATAAATCGGGACACTGAGTGAATCAATAGAGTATCATAAACAAGAGTTCAGTTGACTAAGTGAGAGTCTGTTGGCGCTCGTGCTAGCAATTCATTTTATGTAAACTGAGTATCGTATTATTAAAAACTTTCGCTCAGATCATATCTTTCGTGGCATGCGGGATCGATTGTGCCTAGATATTCAGTTCAAGTTTTCCTTTTGCACACTCTTGTAAAATCCAGTTAAAATTGACTAAGGATGGTTTCTATGTTGTCAGGGTTGGTTTTTATCAGGTAATTTTGGGACCAAGATGATGTCGCCTTGCAAGCTAAAATTAAGAGGAAAATTTACTTTTTTGCCTGCTAGCCATAGACATTTTTACATACGTATACATATATACACTCACCTAAAGGATTATTAGGAACACCTGTTCAATTTCTCATTAATGCAATTATCTAATCAACCAATCACATGACAGTTGCTTCAATGCATTTAGGGGTGTGGTCCTGGTCAAGACAATCTCCTGAACTCCAAACTGAATGTCAGAATGGGAAAGAAAGGTGATTTAAGCAATTTTGAGCATGGCATGGTTGTTGGTGCCAGACGAGCCGGTCTGAGTATTTCACAATCTGCTCAGTTACTGGGATTTTCACGCACAACCATTTCTAGGGTTTACAAAGAATGGTGTGAAAAGGGAAAAAACATCCAGTATGCGGCAGTCCTGTGGGAGAAAATGCCTTGTTGATGCTAGAGGACAGAGGAGAATGGGCCGACTGATTCAAACTGATAGAAGAGCAACTTTGACTGAAATAACCACTCGTTACAACCGAGGTCTGCAGTAAAGCATTTGTGAAGCCACAACACGCACAACCTTGAGGTGGATGGGCTACAACAGCAGAAAACCCCACCGGGTACCACTCATCTCCACTACAAATAGGAAAAAGAGGCTACAATTTACACGAGCTCTCCAAAATTGGACAGTTGAAGACTGGAAAAATGTTGCCTGGTCTGATGAGTCTCGATTTCTGTTGAGACATTCAGATGGTAGAGTCAGAATTTGGCGTAAACAGAATGAGAACATGGATCCGTCATGCCTTGTTACCACTGTGCAGGCTGGTGGTGGTGGTGTAATGGTGTGGGGGATGTTTTCTTGGCACACTTTAGGCCCCTTAGTGCCAATTGGGCATCGTTTAAATGCCACGGCCTACCTGAGCATTGTTTCTGACCATCTCCATCCCTTCATGACCACCATGTACCCATCCTCTGATGGCTACTTCCAGCAGGATAATGCACCATGTCACAAAGCTCGAATCATTTCCAATTGGTTTCTTGAACGATGAGTTCACTGTACTAAAATGGCCTCACAGTCACCAGATCTCAACCCAAAAGAGCATCTTTGGGATGTGGTGGAACGGGAGCTTCGTGCCCTGGATGTGTATCCCACAAATCTCCATCAACTGCAAGATGCTATCCAATCAATATGGGCCAACATTTCTAAAGAATGCTTTCAGCACCTTGTTGAATCAATTCCATATAGAAATAAGGCAGTTCTGAAGGCGAAAGAGGGTCAAACACCGTATTAGTCTGGTGTTCCTAATAATCCTTTAGGTGAGTGTATGTATATATCTATATATAGTATAGTATGTATGTATAGTATAGTATAGTATGTGTATATATATATATATATATATATATATATATATATATATATATATATATATATACATATACACATATATATATATCTCCATCCTGCCGACTAGCATTTCCGATACTGCCATTTTGTCCCCATAATGTAGGTTTCCCTGAACTACACACACACATATTATGAACTATACATGAATTATACTAGAATTTGATCAAATTAAATGTTCTTATATAAGTTAACTTTCGAAAGGCTTTTGAAAAGTGTTCTTAAAGTGTTTTCTTTCAGTAACGACTTTAAGATTTCCATTTAAAAAAAAAAAGTGTAAATTGTATTTTAAACTATACTCTATGGAAGCTTGTTTCCACCACTAAATAATAAAATTGCAGGTTTTTGTCTCACTTTTCTGACTTTCTTTTTCAGAATTGTGAGATTTAAACTTGCAATTGCGAGTTTATAACTTGCATTTCAGATGTTATATCACACAAATATGACTTTATATCACACAATTCTGACTTTATATCACATAATTCTGACTTTATATCACATAATTCCGACTTTAAATCATGAAATTCTGGCTTTATAATTCGAAATTGTGAGGAAAAAAGGGTTTTGGTTAAATGGGTCACAATGGTCTACTAGTCATCCAATAACTAGTAATTTCATAAATGAGGTTGACTGTTTTTTATTTATTTATTCATTTATTAATTTTTTGAAGTGTGGAGTTTTTAGGTGCTTTGCTTCAATAAGTTCTGCCAGTATTCTGTTTCTAAACCATTTTCACAGTGCAAACCTTTCTGAGATCTTGCTTACTTAAATTTGATAGAATACCCTATTTTAATGTCATAGTTAAACTATTGTTCATCTAAATTACGCAAAAAGTGTACATGAATCCATTATTGCCTCAAGTGTTGGAATTAGCAGCATTTCTATTCTTTTGAGCTTGTTTGAAAGACAGCATTGTGGTTAGCACTCTCAACGTGATCCGTATCACATTATGAGCTCCACATCCCTCTGTAAATGTTTTCATTTTTCGTTGTTGTCGACCTGACTCTCGAATTCTCACTTCGCAGCAAAAGGCCTAACAAGGCTGGGGCCACGCTGTACTTCCCTTCTGGGCCGAATAAAGAGTAATACAGATGGCCGGGGGTTTATTTCATTAACGTAGAGAAGGCGAGGAAAGCTTATTGGAATTTTTACATTCTGTCAGCACTGTGTAGGTAGCAGCAACACGGGCGTAAAAAGGCGAGTGAATTCATTTCCCCTGACTCTAGCAGCTCAAGAGAAACTTCAAAGGCCAGCGCTAAAAATCTCGGCCAAGTGGATTTGAAAGGATGAGTCTCTAATCTGTTTAAACTTTGCTTGCGCCGTGTATTTTCACGCAGCCTTCCCCACCTCCTCAGCTAACTCGTTCTATTTTTCTTTTCATCATCATTTTCAGGTGCAAAAAGTACCTGTCTCACCATATCTATGTCTCGGTGAATAGAGGTCAACAAAAAAAAGACGTATTTGCATTCGTTTTTCTTCAGAACCTCAAAGAGGCGTAGTTTTGTCATCGAAATTAGGCTCCATTTAGCTTTCAAGCGTTATCGCGCTGCCTGCTTTCCAGCTAATTTTGGCGCCTATCTGCAGGTTCCCAACCGGGCACAAGCACGGAGTGAATGTTCCCCGTGTGGCAGCACTTTTGAAATATGTATTAAGGTGAGACACAAGGGGGATTTGAAGCGAGAGGGCTGGACTTATTGTCTGAATATTTGATGTTGTTAATGAGAAGCAGAACAGGGCTAAGCACTCAGTGGGCGCTCACGAGGAAGGCCCGGGCTACGGAAATAATGGATAGATAAAACGATGAAATATTCAAAGGCTGAAGTGTGATGAGAAATGTTCAGTCAAGCGTGACGGAAACGGGCCTAGGCCTCGCATCAAAGACCTTCAACCGAAAAGACTTTTGTGTGACCTTAAAGTTTGGCAGACTTTGTCGCTTAAGAGCGTTACGTAAGAGAAGTTATTCCACAAAAAGCGACGAAAAGCTTATTTTCGTCTCGGTTCTTGTTTTGGGTGTCACTGACAAATGGTATGAGATAGTAGTGTGATGGATGTTTGATTTATGGAAGGAGGTGGAGATAGGCAGAAGAATCTGGGGCTAAAATGAAAAGAGTTGGTGTGTAACCTTTCAGAGGAGGAAAGTAAATGAAATATCAGTCCTTTATGGATGTCCTTGCAAAGATAATGATGACAAATGCTCCACATTAGAGAGTCGAGAAAGAGAGAGATGCTAGATCTGTAAATAAGACATATTCCTTACCATGTTTACCATACTGTATATAACTGCGGTTTTGTTTTGAGATGGCACCAAGGCTTTTAGACAGCAGGATGTCATGATACCCATGATATGTCCTTTAAGCAAATATGTGCTGCTTAAATGTAATACATTATGTTGTCAATATTATATAATCATATTGTGATAATAACTAAATGCAGTGAAATAAAGTGAAAATTTTCGGTGGGGGTTTTTCGGTTTGGTATACATACTTCATATGAAATTTGAAAATGAATTTCATAGTTTTATATGTATATATGTATATATATATATATATATATATATATATATATATATATATATATATATAAATGTGTGTGTTTGTATATATATATATATATATAAATGTGTGTGTTTGTATATATATATATATATATATATATGTATATATATATATGTATATATGTGTGTATGTGTATATATATATGTGTGTGTATGTGTATATATATACACACATATTCATATATATACATATGTGTATATATACATATATATACACATACATATATACTTATATATACATACACACACATATATACACATACATATATACATATATGTACATACACACATATACACACATATATATATACATATATATACACATTTATATATACATTTATATATATGTATGTGTGTGTTATATATATATATATATATATATATATATATATAATCATCAGCACTGTTAATCAATTAAAAAAATTAAGTAGGTTAATCACATTGCAATTAAAAACACTTATGTTTTTATACGTTTTTTTATTTGTTTTATTATATTTTAATATATTAAAACCTCCTGATGTTTCTCTTTGTGGTTCCTTTTGATTATTAAATGTGATTTCTATTGTTAAAGCCTCTTGAATATGGATTATCTAGTCAAGCGAGTACATGACGATCATACCGCCCACTGTTCCCTTTCTGCTGGCATTTGACTGTGAAACAACATAAATGTCATGCTAGTTTGGGAGCAATTTTTGTAAGTTGCAACAGTTGGATCGTTTTGTTGATCTGCTCATCCTTATTGTCCCGTTTTATCCATAATTGGTGAAATAAAGGCTGAGAAAATGGAAAGAAACAGAAGTGGTTTTAGAGCATTTTGCATAATAGAAATAAAGCCTGGTTAAAACCTGTTGCAAGTTGCTGTGAACAACTAACATAATGGTTTTGGCTGAACAGTGCACACCATATGTTCTTTGATGACCCTTCATTAGGACTGAACTGCAATTCCCATTGAACATTTTCGATTAGAAGCCCATTAAATTAACCACCCTTGAAATCCTGGCAAGTCCAAAGCACTTGGCGTTGTCATACGATTGAGTTTAGAAGGCTGGCACAAATGGATATGTGATATGGACAATTGTTTTGCAAGCAGATGTGTTCTGTTGTTTGTAACCAAACGCCATTTATGAGCTGCCGTCTTTAGTACACACTCGGTATGCTTCCGCTTACTTTAAGTTTTGTCGATTTTCGAGCACATTTGAACTACCTCGTTTCTGCTGTGTATAGACTCAGATTGCATTTCTGATGAGTGCTTCATTATTTTTTTTTAAAAAAATTCTTTCTAGCATCTTGGGAACACAAATATAAACTTACATTTTTACTTTCATCCATGAACTTTTAGTAAAACATTTACTTACTTTAATTGAGTTGCCAGGGGCTATTTGATACGTTGTGGTGCTGCTTTTCCGCCGTGTTTGTTGTTTGTTTACTTTTTCAGATTTTTCAAGTCTGTAATGTTTCTTCTTTTTAGCTGGTAATGAGTTCACAGAGTTTTTTTTTTTTTGGCGTAGTGAGAAAAAAAAGCCCAGAGGACTTTAGTAGAGGTTTCACACAAATGATTCACTCGTATTAATCCCACAGCCTTGAGCTCCGTGTGGATTCACTTACAAAGTAAAAAAAACCCCTGACAACTGATGAAACTTTGACCACTCGTTTATGCGGCCAATTGGAGGTTTCGCCGTGAGCCATTCTATTGAGCCACGGCGACTAATCAAGTTGAGGTGAGTTACTTTGAGCTTTCTCTGGTTTTGTGCGATACCACCGCCAGAGGCTTGGCCGGTTCTCTTTCATGGTTCAGTCATAAAATACTTGTCATGCTCCCATTGAAATGTAGTTTGGAGGTGAGAATTTGATGACGAATAAAACTTTATTAATCCTCAGCAGGTTTGCTCGAAGGAAATTGGCGTTCAGGGCTGCCAGGCGAGTCATTTCAAGGCCCGTGCTGTAATTATAGGCATAGCTGCAGGAATGCCCCGCTCCAATCCGGCAATATCTTGTTCGCTGTCGCAGCCATTAAGGTCAAAATGACTTGTTTGATAGCAATTGAACGACATCCATCCTGCTCCAAAAAGGCTTTTGAAGCACATGACGGTGTTCTGCTTATACAAATGTCTAGATGTCTCCATTACGTGTCAGTATGTCTGATAAAGGTCGACTTCTGATTCATCCTATAGTTGCCGGTCACAATGTCCACGTCGATCTTAGAAAGATCACACAATATCTTGGCTGTCAAAGTTAATGGAACAGATCCGCACATCAGGGTCCTGCTGTAATCGCCCGGCATTTCCCACTGTGAAAGCTTCGAGATCAAAGGGGACAGACATGAAAGGCATTTGGGAAGATTCACCTCACTTTTTTCCTTGGGTTTTCCTTTTCCTGTTCACTCTGATAATGAGTGGTTGACCCTGCAGCATGCATAAGAGGAAGTGTTGAATGTTACACTAATTAGTTTGTCCAGAAGGTGGCAACACTGGCCTGGTTTGTCGATTCGCAGACGATGAAACAGAACAACAAACAAAATACTGGAGACAAAACCACAATAGATACTTACATTGATAAGCGTTTGTGTGAAGAGATAAGCAACTTTAGTTTAAATTCGTACGGAGATATTTCTATTGGTCATAACTTCCGGAGATAAATCGTTCAGACATTGAAGAAAGATGAATCTTTAAAGTGCACATGCATTGAGCACCTGTGTTCGTGCATGCTACTAAATGCAATGTAAACCTGAATAAGTTGGCAAAACTCAAAAAAATTGAGGTAATCAGTAACATCAATTTTTTTAAGTTAAAAGATTCAAAGTTTAAGTTAGCAGAACTAGCGGATTTCAATTTTGTACTCATGCAATTTAATTTCTCTTAACATGACTAAAGTGGGAAAGCAAAGTATTAAACACTACTAAATCCCACACTTAACATTAATGTATATATGTTAATTTTAGCATTTATTCTCCTTTTCAAATCATGCTGGGAAATAGAAATCCCTGCCCAGTTTGAGGTAAATTTAAGTTGGTCCAAAGTAAAAGAACAAGTTCATGAAACTCAATATAATGACACAATTCTTATTATATAAAATGTCAGTTTAATTAAAATAAAAATAAAAGAAAGTTCTGAATTCTCATAAAAGTGAATTAAACTGATCTAGTTTGTTTAATTTGAGTTCACCCTACTCAAACCAATTATTTTGAGTGTTAGGGATTACAGCGTGGTGTATACTTTAGGCTTAAAGGGTTAGTTCACCTAAAAATGAAAATGTCATGAATTACTCAACCCTCATGACCTTCGTTCATCTTCGGAACACGAATTAAAATATTTTTGATGAAATCCAATGGCTCAGTGAGTCTCTATTGCCAGCAAGACAATTCAAACTTTCAGATGCTCAGAAAGACACTAAAACATATTTAAAACAGTTCATGTGAGTACAGTGGTTCAACCTTAATATTATAAAGACAAGATTACATTTTTTTGCAGGAAAGAAAACAAAATAATGACTTTTCAACTTCTTGTTTTGTATTCAACTTATCAAGTGACGGCCGATTTCAAAACACTCTTTTATTTCGAATCAGTGATTCACGTGAACTATTGAAATTTCGAAACACTTATGACATAACAAAGCCTTGTTTACTGAAATCACGTGACCTTGGCGCTCCTGATTTGAAACAAAAGATGAACAAAAGAAGGTCTTTCAGGTGTAGAACGACATGGGGGTGAGTAATTAATGACATAATTTTCATTTTTGGGTGAATTAACCCTTTAACCTGCCGTTTACACCGGCAAGGAAGAAATTCACAAAAATGCCTTGGCTTTAAGGATGCTTTCGCGAAATAACACTTTTATTATTTAAATGCTGAATCCACCAGAAACTCGTATTTGGTTTATGATGCATGTCACCTCCAGGGATTGGCTGTAGCCCCACATTTTCGCCTCACATTTGTTTAAATTTCAGCATTTCTCATCTTTTTGAGGTTTCTTGTCACCACAAAAGGAAACTGATCCGTCATCCCATATTTGTCACTGATTTATTTGTAACCATCATTAGCATTTCAAAACAGTGCAGACAAACAGTCTCCGTTTCTGGCAGGACACGTCCATTCTTATCTTCTTATGTCCATGTACAGAAACAACAACGAAGGAAGAAAATTGAAGCAAGTATTGTATTGCAAATTTGTGATAGAGCAGAACTGAACTGGGCTGTAGCATAAAAAAACAGTCCTTGAACAATTTGTGCACTTAAGATAACAGGCCTGTGGATGCTTCTCAAAACCGCACAATCTCTTTGCCTCAGACTGGAGCGGTCTCTCTATGAAGGTCACATTAAACTTTATTTTCAGTTTTTTTTTTTTTAAATTTGTTTTGTTTATGCTTTTCTCTAAAAGGACAAAGAAGACAGTCATGGTTGTGAGACATATGCTGGACACATTTCTGTATTTGCTAGGAGTAAACATTAGTGGTGGTTTAAACTGTTAAGTGAGTTTTCCAACAATTTTACAACAATTTGGAAAATTGGACCTTTGCTACAATTTGGACAATCATCACTTGTATGTCTGATATAATGTTAGGTATTAGTAGACACAACAAAATTAAAGATTAATTATGGTTAGAATGCTTTTGTGTGTGGTATAGAACTAAGATAGAATTTGATTCTGATTCTGAATCTACTTGTTTAAAGTACTTTGATTCTTCCAATTTGTTAATCTATTGATTCTGAGTTCAAATTTATATACAATTATGTGATTATTCAGATTCTCAATTAACTTATTTTGAATTCTTCTGATTCTCAGTTTACCGAATTTGAATTGAATGATTCTGATTCTTCTGATTCTGAATCTACTGAATCTCCGATTTGTTAATCTATTGATTTTGAGTTAAAATTTATATACTATTTTGTGATTATTCAGATTCTCAATTAATATATTTTGAATATAATGATTTCAACCATGATTTCTTCTGATTCTCAGTCTACTGATTTTGAATTGAATGATTCTGATTCTGATTCTTCTGATTCTGAATCTACTGAATCTCCGATTAGTTAATCTATAGATTCGGAGTTAAAATTTATATACTATTTTGTGATTGTTCAGATTCTCAATTAATATATTTTGAATATAATGATTTCAACCATGATTTCTTCTGATTCTCAGTCTACTGATTTTGAATTGAATGATTCTGATTCTGATTCTTCTGATTCTGAATCTACTGAATCTCCGATTAGTTAATCTATAGATTCGGAGTTAAAATTTATATACTATTTTGTGATTGTTCAGATTCTCAATTAACATATTTTGAATGTAATGATTTCAACCATGATTTCTTCTGATTCTCAGTTTACTGATTTTGAATTGAATGATTCTGATTCTCATTCTTCTGATTCTGAATCTTTTTTACCTACTTATTCCGATTCCTCTGATTCTCAGTCTACAGATTTTGAATTATATCATTCCATTTTCAATTCTTCTAAATCTAAACCCTAATGAAAATTATTATAAATGAAACCACTAATTCTGTTTCTTATTGACGGATTATTACTCTATTGATTGGATTGACTTTTACCGGAATAGATCTTGATCTTCCTATGGTCACCTGAAGCTACTATGCAGAAATGGAAATTGTGGTGATTTCTTATACCTTCTCAAAAGCAGTGTTTTTGTCATTTTCTCCCTCTGAGGACAGATTTGACCTGAGAGGACTCTTGAAACAGCCAAGAGCTGTAGCTGCCAGTTCAAACTGCAGTTTATTGGCTATTCATGGAGCTTCAGTGCATTTAGGCCTAAAGACGGGCCTCTTAAGTCCCCATAAATACTGTGTGATTTATAAACAAATACCCCGTTTGATTACAAGTGGAGGCTGAAGTGAGTATGAGCGAGTGTTTGTGCGGCAGCTCTCCAATTGAGGAGTGTGTGCGGAAAAGCAATTGAGTCACACAATTAGCAAACAGACATGCATCTAAACATGCAGAACTGTCAATCAAACACAACTGGATGAAAGCCACTGATGCCAAAGAGATTTTTGTCAAGAACTTACAGCTATTCAGATACTAATTATTATTATAGAATCATATTTTCTCAGCTATTTTACTCACTTGCATTTGCATCTTTTTCAATGCACGAAAAGGCAGAACACCGTTACTGATTCTGATCTCGTCAAAGGTGCATTATAAGTCGCCTTTAAAATCATAAATGGATGCTGCCTTATTGTGACATTACTTGTCCCTGTCCCTAAAACTATTTCCATTTTTCAAATATTTTCTTGAAGTTTTATTCAAATTGAAGACGTCTCAAAGCTGATATGCTGTGTGTCAGCTGCCTCATGCTACACACTACTGATCCTGTTATCAGACAGATTTCTTTTGTAAGTTTGTCTGGCTCAATCGTACAGTGGTTTGCAGAGTTAATGTAAATAGCATCTGCAAACAAGGTGGGGTATTTACACTTGGTGTAAATAGATGCTCTGAAAAAAGTCTAGTTGGTATCCAAAAACTTCAATCTTTGCAACTGCAAGAGACAGAGCCGAGAGAGTCTCTGTAATGCGAGACGAGTAGTGGTCATGGTGATAAGCAGTCTGTCAGCACAGTGGCCGGATCGTCTTAAGGGCATTTATTTGACATGCTTTAATTGGGGCAACGAAACAAATGAGAAGTCTGTTTGAATTAGGCGTATCATAAACCACATTAAAAATCAGAGCATGAACGAGAAGGGCAGTAGAGAGAAAAATTGTAACTAAACTCCCGCGGTCACAGTTCTGCCTGCTAGCAAGAAGCAAATAGCCAAATGTGAACAGGGAGCACCATCGTTTACAAATCAACAGACACAAGCTGCTTCACACAATAACGTCTCTGTGTTGGCCTGCCTGACTCCTGCATGTGACTTGCTGGTTCCATTTATTCCTTTGGATGTGTGAACAGTTAATGTCAGCAGAAATCAGGACAAAAGCTGATGAATTAACCTCCTCTGTGCAATTTTCTCCTTTTTGCAGCATTGCAGGGGTGTGTGGCACAGTTTTCCACGGTGCATGCTCTCACCATTTAATGCAAGCATTCTTTTCAAATGTATTATAGTAGAAGTTATAATTTCTCACTTTCTCTCAGAATAGGAGTTGACCCAGAGTTGATCAATCGTGACCTGTACGGTTAATCGTAAAAAGATCACCATCTCAATAAAAGCACCCGCATGATCTTATTTTTTTTAATGACGATTCGCCCACGTCTTTGACAAAATCATACCGAAACATTCAAATATGTGTTCGTGCTGCCAGAGCCAGAGACAGTTTCGAACCATACATTACACATATACTAAGTATCACAGAAGTACTGAGATATAAGTTTTAAGTGAAAATAGAGGAAAGTAGCTTTTGGAACGAACTTGGTGCATCAAATAACAGTTTCTTATTCCACTAGGTGCCGACAAGTGACTGTTAAAAAAAAAAAAAGTCATTGAATCATTCATTCAAACGATTCGTTCAAAAACACTGATTCATCTGGTAATGAAACAAGTATTTATTAATGAGCTACTGAATTCATTCAACACCATTTTTTAAATAATTCATTTCAGACATTTTCCAGCTTTTAGACTCGAACAATTTATATTTTATCTAAACCTCTAGTAAATGACATGTTATTTTGTTTGGTTGAGTCATGGAAAGCAAAAAATCGTGATTCTCATTTTATCCTGAATCATGCAGCTCTAACCCAGAGTAATATTTTATTGCTCACAGGTTGAACTTTCATTGCCTCAGTTGTTTCATTTTGCCTGAGACAAATAAAAATAGACAGAAATGACACCGTTGGCATACAGCACAGCAGGAGTATAGAGCTATGACAAGAATGTGGATAGAGGTGTTGTTTACATGTGTTTTTAAATAGCCTATCCAAATTTTGGTATCTTACTAATGTGAAAAAAAATAGTGTTTAAAAAATAGTGGGGATAGTGCTGTTTCATTCTGCTTTCTAAAAAGTGATCAGGAATCCTGGGATGGATGGATGGATGGATGGATGGATGAATGGATGGATGAATGGATGGATGGATGAATGGATGAATTGATTGATGGATGGATGGATGGATGGATGAATTGATGGATGTATGGATGAATGGATGGATGGATGAATGGATGAATTGATTGATGGATGGATGGATGGATGGATGAATTGATGGATGTATGGATGAATGGATGGATGAATGGATGGATGGATGAATGGATGAAAGGATGGATGAATGGATGGATGGATGAATTGATTGATGGATGGATGAATTGATGGATGTATGGATGGATGGATGAATGAATGGATGGATGGATGGATGGATGGATGGATGGGTGAATGGATGAATGGATGGATGGATGGATGGATGGATGAATGGATGGATGGATGAATGGATGGATGAATGGATGGATGGATGAATGAATGGATGGATGGATGAATGGATGGATGAATGAATGAATGGATGGATGGATGGATGAATGGATGAATGGATGGATGGATGGATGGATGGATGGATGGATAGATAGATAGATAGATAGATGTCTGTCCATCAATTTCTAGCCTTTATTGATAGATCCTTTGTATTTTAGCAAGCGTTTTCCTAGCCATGGTATTTACCTATAGTCATGTCAAATAGATCAACCAGTGTAATTTACACAATATTGTTTCTCTGTCTTTCAGCTGGTGGCGGTCTACGAGGAGCAAGACCCCCATCATGGTGGTGACGGCACCAGTGCCAGCTCCACGGGCACCCAGAGTCCAGAGCTCTTCAGCACGGTGGAGCTCAACTCCAGCAACCTGTCCGCCTTCCAGCCCTACCAGACCAGCAGTGAGATCGAGGTCACTCCATCAGCCCTCCGGACCAGTGAGTTAAAACCCAATACAAAGTTGCATTGAACTCTAACACTATGTCCTAACAAGACGTAATGTGACATGCTTCCATTGACAAATTTAATGGCTGTGCACTAGTGATGCTCGGATCGAGGTTATATCCACAGGCGCTGTGAGATAAATCATTAATTATGGAAATATTAATGTGTATAAAGCTTAATTTTATGTCAGGCACTAATTTGCAGACTCTCATTAAGCTGCGCAGTTTCAGGGTCCACTTGTTGTGTTTCACAAAGGAGAATTAAAAACAAAACAAAAGAAAGGAAAGAAATGTTCCAGATGGGAGAGTTTTATTGAAGTTGTTAACCAGGACTATTTAAATGTTGGGTATGAGATATGTAACGGCTGCGAAGCACTGTGGATACATACATGCGGATAAAGCCTCTGTTTATTTTGTTGAACTTTTACTTTAAACAAATATTCATTTTAAAGCAGAGTACTTCAGTGCAACATGTTACCATATCACAACACTGAGAATAAGAATAATTGTAATGTGGCGATCAGGTGCAGATATCTAAATCAATTTACTGAATATTCTGATTCTGATTTTTATGGTACTGATTCTGATTATTTTCATTTTTCTGAATTGGAATCTTCTGATTTTGACGATAAAAGTAGTAATTCTGATTTGATTCTTCAAATCAGTCTGCTTATTTTTGAAGACGCTTATTCTTCAAAAATAAGTACTACTACTTCTTCTGATTTTGACGATACTTATTCTCATTGTACTTTATCTGAGTCTTCTGATTTTAAAACATAAAATAAAACTTAAATATAATTATGATGTAATTCTTTCGATTGTCAGTCGACTGATTTTGATTCTGATGTCGTATCTACTGATTCTTGTTGTTCTGAATTTGAGTCTTCTGATTTTGATTCTGATTTTGAAATTACTTAGTTTCATTGTTTTTAATCTGAATATTCTGATTTTGATTCCGATTATAAAAGTTATGATGCTCATTTGATTCTTCTGATTGTCAGAACTTGGTTTTAAAAGTACTTATTATTATTTGATTGTTCTAATTCTCAGTTTGCAGATTTTTATACACATTTTTAGGCTACTGAATCTGATTTGAATTTCATGATTGTTAGTCTACTTATTTTGAATCTACCGATTCTCATTGTTCTAAATCTGAGTTTTCTAATATTGATTTTTAAAGTATGACTCTTCCGATAATCAGTCTGCTGATTTTGAATCTACTGATCTTATTGTTCTGAATTTGAGTCTTCTGATTTTAAAATACAGATTTTTATTTGATTCTTCTGATCGTCAGATGATTTGAATCTGATCTGAATATTCTTATTTTGATTCTGATTTTGAAAGTACTTCTGATTTGATTCTTCTGATTTTCAGTCTGCTGATTTTGATACTAATTTTGAGGCTACTGGTTCTAATTTGATTTTTGATCGTCAGTCTTCTGATTTTGATTCTGATTTCGAAAGTATGAATTGATTCTTATGATCGTCAGTCTGCTGATTTTGAAGCTACTGATTCTGATTTGATTTTTATGATTGTCAGTGTACTGAATTTGATTCTGAATCTATTGATTCTCATAGTTCTGAATTTGAGTCTTCTGATTTTGAAAGTACTGATTCTGATTTGATTCTTCCAATTGTATGTCTGCTGATTTTGATTCTGATTTTAAAAGTACTGATTCTGATTAGATTCTTCCGATTGTATGTCTGCTGATTTTGATTCTGATTTTAAAAGTACTGATTCTGATTAGATTCTTCCGATTGTATGTCTGCTGATTTTGATTCTGATTTTAAAAGTACTGATTCTGATTTGATTCTTCCTATTGTATGTCTGCTGATTTTGATTCTGATTTTAAAAGTACTGATTCTGATTAGATTCTTCCGATTGTATGTCTGCTGATTTTGATTCTGATTTTAAAAGTACTGATTCTGATTAGATTCTTCCGATTGTATGTCTGCTGATTTTGATTCTGATTTTAAAAGTACTGATTCTGATTTGATTCTTCCGATTGTATGTCTGCTGATTTTGATTCTGATTTTAAAAGTACTGATTCTGATTAGATTCTTCCGATTGTATGTCTGCTGATTTTGATTCTGATTTTAAAAGTACTGATTCTGATTAGATTCTTCCGATTGTATGTCTGCTGATTTTGATTCTGATTTTAAAAGTACTGATTCTGATTTGATTCTTCCGATTGTATGTCTGCTGATTTTGATTCTGATTTTAAAAGTACTGATTCTGATTTGATTCTTCCGATTGTATGTCTGCTGATTTTGATTCTGATTTTGAAAGTACTGATTCTGATTAGATTCTTCCGATTGTATGTCTGCTGATTTTGATTCTGATTTTAAAAGTACTGATTCTGATTTGATTCTTCCGATTGTATGTCTGCTGATTTTGATTCTGATTTTGAAAGTACTGATTCTGATTTGATTTTTCTGATTGTCAGTCCGAGGATTTTGATTCTATTATCTGATTTATCTCTCATTACTTAACAATATTGTGCTATTTGCACCCTTGGATTTGTTGCTTGCAGTGAATCACAGTACATTGGCGTTTCATTTATTAACACTGCGAGTAGCAAAAGTTGTGGAAAACTTTTTCTTGAATCATGCCTTGTTATAAATCTTTTTTTTTTTTCTTTTTTTTTTGAAACTATAGTTCAGTCAATGGTCGGATCTCTGAGGAGAGGAGGTGTGTGAGTTGGTAGAGCACAGTGTGCGCTCTGTTAAAGTTGTGTTTGACACTGGACGTACAGGGACTGACCTTGACAGGAAGGCGGGGTTGAGTGGGCAGGTGAAATCGTCAAGGGAACACTGCTAGAGAACAGCAAGACACACTCAGTCAGGTGTGGAGAGAAGAGAGGATACAGCTATGATTAACTGTGACAGCTCAGACCGGCCAGAGCTACACACATACACACACGCGAGAGTTCACATCAAACGGCCTCATTTGAATATATATTAGTTAGTTCTGATTTTGCGATTGAATAAAGAATAATGCTTTGGAGAGCGTGGATCTATTTCTAATTTTATGATGTGGTGTGCATAGAAACATGATGCTAATTTAACAGAGGAGCAGTTGTGATATGAAACACACTGCCTCTATTTCAGCCCCGTTCTATTTCCACACTAGTAGTACTACAGGTGGATGTGTTCCCATGTTGCCAAGCTCTTCTTTTGTCTGTTTGAACCATTGATTGTATTTATTGTTGTGCTTTTTAAGCTGCCACAGAGGGAGGTCTGGAGTCGAGCTCATCCAGCTTGTGAATTCCCCAGCATCATGTGAATGCTGCCAGCAGGAATTGAGTTCTTCTGGAAATATTTGTGTGTGGGGGATTTTGTACAGCTTTACAGCAGGATACACATCGAAGATATTCATCAACTAGACTACTTAACAAAACCACACACAAACCAGTTGAAGTGTATGTGTGTGTGTGTGTGTGTATATATATATATATATATATATATATATATATATATATATATATATATATATATACTGTATATATATTAATGTACGTATTAAAGAGGTCTTGGACACATTATGAGTTAACTTTTGTTTTGCTGATACTGACAAAAACAAACCTTCATGCTCTGTTCCAAAACATATTGAACGGCCTACCAAAACTGTATTTTAATGCACTCCCAACACCAAGGCTGTTGCATTCACCAAGGTCATCTTCTAAGGCTGCTTTAACCGAATTCTGTATCCTTCAATCCCAGAATGCATTGCAACTAACAATAAATTCATTGCAAATATATTTAATTCAGTACAAAAACATCTCAATGTGGTTTTATCAATTATTAAAGAGCACAATTTCACCCAATATTTGTTGTGAATATGGTTGCCTTAGAATATTAAGTAGGCCAGCTTTTGGAATGAGTGTGTTTCATGTGAGGAGCATATGTTTGAAGTAACTTTTCATGATTGATGCTGCCTTATAAGGTAGCTGCCTATGTAGGCAAAAGACAACAGGGCACTAAATTAAGTTTTAGAACAATACCTGTTTTTGTCTTTATCCTATTTTCATATTTTTGAGTCCATATACGTTACGATTTTAGCTTAAACATTGATATTAATTTATAATATAATGAAATGGTGTACCACATACCACATAGCAGCACAATATCACCTTCTTATTTATCATAGCAAGAGTACTGATATGACTTATTCTGTTTCCAAATCTCCTCTAAGACTCTGAATCACAGTTTGCCCTCAATGACCAGCTTGATTACAGATAACCAGCTCTCCTCATCAGTCTTTCTCACTGTCTTATATTGATGATACATAAACAGTGAGAGCTGTTCTTGATGATGACCCCCCCCCCCCCCAAAAAAAAAAACAAAAAAAAAAACAACAACAACAGGAGAACCGAGATGAGCATATTACTCCAACAATAACAAAAAATCACAGCTGGAGTAGCGGCGCGATGGCCCTCGAGTTCAGCTGCCGAAGCATATAATCACGGACATTCAGAGTTTTCGTCTTGCCGAATTTGCATTGATTGTTCTTCTTTGAAGTAAGAGAAGGGGGAATGAGAACTCTTCCCTCATGTTTGATTATTTAAAAAAAAAAAATCTTTCAGCAGAGGTCAGGGCAACTAATAATTGGATTGGTGATGAGATGTAAATTATGGTAATGAATGTAATTTGCTTGTAATTATACAGAATCAGGCGTTCGTCTGACTTGCCTGACACCAAAGCGTAATCTTGCAAAAAAAGTCGAGGGAAATAAAGAAAACTTTAAAGCTTTACGACACTGTCGGCTGGTGTTGAATCTTAATGAAGGTGCGCTGGCATTGGTCTGTCTGATTTATTTTCAGCAGTGCAGTCGGAGAACGCTGGCTGATATTTATAAAAGTGTTTGTTCTGTGTAGGGAGATATGGAGCGTGTGTCTGGCAGAGGCCTGTGCACTGAGCAGGGGAGGTCCCTGGTGGGCTCAGAGAGGCAAGCACTCATTAGTACGGGAGTGTGCTGCGTTCAGGTGCTCTACCCTGGGGCTCGCTGGCTGACATGCGGCCTCTCTCCATTGCACTTCCTGGATCTTTTTAGCTTAGCTCCAATAACTCTCCCCGGCAACCCCCACATCTCGCTCGCTCTCCCTCATTACCGAGCCTCCTCCTCTCCTTTCGCTCGGCATAACATGATATCCCATCATGCACTTGGATGGACCACTTTTTCAGATGTTTGTTGCTTTTGTAAGGTTCTACATGCTGAAAGGGAGAGTTCACACTAAAATGAACATTCTGTCATTTATTCACCCACCAAACTTGATGTTCTTTACTTTCACCAACAAAATTTGATGTTCTCAAACAATGATGTTCTTTATGACGGCAACTCAAAAATAATTGATGGGCTGAATTTTCACATTAGTTGATGAATTCCAAACAATGACAATTAACGGGATATCTGTCAATATTGTTGATCACGAGTATTATTTACAATTTAACATAACTTTTCTGTTTTTATATATTTTGAAATTAAATTTATTCTTGTGATTGCATTCAGTGTCACATGATCCTTCAGAAATCATTCTAATGCTGATTTGCTGCCCAAGAAACAGTTCTGATTATTATCAATGTTCAAAATAGTTGTGCTGCTTCATATTTTTGTGGAAACATGATGCATTTCCTCCCACGATTGTTTGATGATTAGAACGTTCAAAAGAACTGGAATTATTTGAAATGGAAGTCTTGTCTAACAATGTAAAAATTTGTTTGTGTAAGACTGTCATCTTCTCTGGCATTTAATGTAGTGCTTCCTGAATAAAAGCATTCATTTCTTTAAAATAAAAGACCTGAAACTTTTGAGGTTCCTCAGTTGACATATTGCCCCAGGTTTGATATTATTAAAGGATTAGTTCACTTCAGAATTCTAATTTCCTGATCATTTCTCACCCCCATGTCATCCAAGATGTTTATGTTTTTCTTTCTTCAGTCGAAAATAAATTGTCAAAATCCTTATTTTTGAGGATTTTTCTGCATATAGTGAACCTCAATCTCATTTTCTCCTCCAACTTTAAAATCGTTGTTTTACCCTTTTATATAAAGGCCGTTTGACTTAGTCTTTGCACTTTCGCTTTGTGAACACTTGCCCGGTACTTCGGCGTACGTCACACGTGACCTTTCCAACATGATTACGTAATGTGTGGCGCATCACAGAGCAGTGTAAAACGAACTTTTATGGTTTAAAAAGTATATACTTTTTTTTTTCATAAATTGACCGATTATTTCGCTAGATAAGACCCTTATTCCTTGTTTGGGCTCGTGTAGAGGTCTTTGAATCTGCACTGAAACTGCAATCTGGACCTTCAACCCGTTGGTAACCATTGACGTCCACTATATGGAGAAAAATCCTGGAATATTTCCTCAAAAACCTTAATTTCTTTTCAACTGAAGATAAAAAGATATGAACATCTTGGCTGACATGGGGCTGAGTAAATTATCAGGGAAATTGTATTCTGAAGTGAACTAATTCTATAAGGCCAGATTCCATTTGTTTTCGTGTATTGTGACAAATGAAAAACTGCGAAATGAGAAGATAGATTTTCAGAAAACAAATTATTAAAGTTATTATGACTTCAGAAGGCTTTTTGGACATTTTATAGTGTTGTTTGTTATAATTCATATGCAAAATCACAGCAAAAACGAAATATCACCTTTTGTGTTCTATAGAAAAAGGGAAGTCATGTTGGTTTGGAACAACAGAATTACATTTTTTCGTTAACTATTCCTTTCAAAACACTCCTGCTGTAAACATCAGGTAGAAATGAAGGACTTAAATGACCCACCTGGTCAGCGGAATCCCGCTGCTTTGATATCAGAACCTCAGAGATGTTTTTCTTTTAATGTTTTTCCAGCAACACTGTACATGCACCCCCCCAAGAGACTACCCATGGGGTGGTTCCAATCTGACAGTCCACCGCAATCTCAGTGAAGGGTAGGGGATATAAATGTAGCGATGGTTAACAGGGGCTTGCCTGCCTGTGCGCCATCACGCCGATGACACACCAGATCCTCAGCCATTAGGAGATTGCCTGCGGGGAAAAGTGCAGACACCTGCGGGCAGGCCAGTTTTTATATAATCAATTTGTTTTGTGGTTGGCCGCTGGGACACCTCCCTCGCCTCCCTTTGAGCTGTGGTCTGGTAGAAGTCATTAGGAGGACATGTAGGGACATGAACACACCACAAAATGGCAAATCGTGAAAGACTAGCTTTTAACGTTCTAGCCAGATATTTACAATATCTGAAGACTTTAGGTGTGTTTGTGCTTGTTTTGGGGTTGCTATACTTGCCATTGCTTGAGAATCTTGTTGCATCCGGACAAGAGTCTTTAGAGAGTTTCATGTTTGCTGAGCGTGACCTAAGGAAAGGATGTGCAGGGCACCCTTACATGGTTTTGGTGTGTTTTATGCAAATGAATAACCTCAGGCACGTGGTCTCTCATTTTGAATACTGCACATTCATTAAGGTTAGAACGAGGTTAAGAACAAATTCATGCGCATACACACGTGTTGTGAATTAGGTGGATCTTTTTTGTGAGAAGTTCTTCTGTGAGCACGAATACGAATAATTCATGCAATTATTAGTGAGTTAAACCCATTATCAGTGGTTCTTGTGATTCAAAGCTCATGCCGGGATCCTTGAGTGCTTTTGGTTATTAACCCTTTAAGTCCAAAGTGTACCCCTGCAAAAATATTCATAATCAAATTACTGAGAAAACTCTGACAGGAATAACACAACATTGATAAATATCATAATTTATGAAATACTTTTTCTTTTTTGTACTATGCACTGGTATGTGTCAAAAACATCATGTATGTAAAGAATATACGGATGCTGCATGTATGTCACGTTTTTGCTCGTAACTTCAAGAAACATGCTCTGATAGTTATTAACAGCAGATTCTCACAATTAAAATGAGTCCAAAATCAACACAATCCAGCGTGTCAATCAAGAGACATTCCTCACAGAATTACGAAATATAAAACCCCACAAGAGCACATGCGCTAACTAAAATCAGATGTTTCACGTGGAGTTTTCACTTATAACTTCATTAAACATGCATGGATCATAGAAAATGACACATCATTATTTACAGTGAATGCTCCCTATTGAAATGAGTGCAAAATCATGAGATATTACTCAAAATTCCCATTAGGGGGAGTAAACAAAAAGGCTATCTTGGTTCCAACTGCTGTAACTTTTGATTATTTTATGCTATCACCACAAAATGTGATCCAGATGCAGCTCACATGTAGAGGTGCTTCACCAAAAAAGAATTGTTCTTCTACCTCTTACCTTGCTGAGTTATTGCATGTGAGATAAGAAAGATATGTAAAATTATATATATATATATATATATATATATATATATATATATATATATATATATATATATATTAGAATTATAGTAGAAGAATTATATATATATTCTCAAAAAATTTTACAAGTTTTATATCAAACGAAAGCTACTTTTTTGACACTCCTTGCTATATATTGGGAGTTATGAGTCTTTACTTTTGTGTTTGTCACTCTAACCACTCTAAAAATGCATTCAGGGTTTAAAGGGTCAATAGTGCATTACAAAGGCTACGTTCTCCAGAGGTCGCATTTGTCGGCTGCTTATTCAAGGCTGCCTCATTTCAGAAATGTAACCATTAAATTCTAAAGTAAGAAAAAATTAAAGTCATTTAAGCATCACACAGAATAATAGTAACTTTTATAATAGTTACTTTTCTGAAATGAGGCAGCCTCAATAATGTTGACAAATGTGACCTCCAGAGGGTGCAGTTTTTGAAATGAGACACAATCAGGATGTTGCTTGTGGTTGCTAATGTGGTCCGAATGGTTGCTAGGGCTTGCTATGGGGTTAATAAGATGTTTTGGCTGGTTTCTTACAAGTTGAGTCTAAAAAAAAATATAGAGTCCACCTTGAAGTCTCTATGAAATGAGAAAAAGTCACAATATTTCAAGAAAAACATCATTGGTTTAACAGTATTTCTGGACCAAAGGCTTTGACATTATCTTATTTTCTTTTAACACCAAGAGCAGAATCAGTGGACTGATATGCATGGCTGAACATGTCTGATTGCCCATCTGTTTTGTGTTTTGTTTTTGTGATTGTGTCCAACCAACACGTCCCCTCATGCTAATCAGGCTAGCCCTCAAGCATACTGAACAGACCTCCAACCAGACATTGAAATGCCTTGAAACCACCCCACTAAAATCAAGCTGCGTGCTAGTGGCGTTGAAGTGCCTTTCTGGGAACATGTTGGAGCACTGGTTTATTAGCTGTGTCATCTCTTGATCACGCCACCCGGTTCCATTAGTGACTGTAAAACAAATGAACACTCAGGGAGGGGCGGAGCCTTGCAACTGGAGTGGGCGGAAAGCTTGCCTAATGCAGACTATTAGTCATAGAACCACAGTTTAATCTAAAGCTTATTATGGCTGATAATTGTAATTTATACTGTAAAAGATGGGGAAAACAATTATTTAATGAGGTGTGACAATTGTAGAGAGACAAAAAAAACTTTTTGGGGACAAGACTGGTTTACTACAGAGAGTCCATTTAGATGATGTCCATTCTATCTATCTATCTATCTATCTATCTATCTATCTATCTATCTATCTATCTATCTATCTATCTATCTATCTATATATATGTATGTATGTATGTATGTATATATGTATATATGTGTGTATATATATATATAAAGATTGATAGATAGATAGATGTATATACATATACATATATATGTATGCATATTAGTATGCTATTGAATGTTTTCCATATTCATATAACATGGCATTTCCAAGAATACCACAGCTAGTCTTTTGATATTAAATCTTTAATTGCTTGTGCTCTTTTTTGCCCATTTTAAAATTGAGTTTCCCTAATATAATGCTCATTAAAGTTAATCTATAAAACACACTAGTAATTCAATTACACTTTTAAATGTAATATTCAACATATTAAATCATATTAAATATTTTCCCACATTTTTTTCACATTTTCCATACTTATATATATATATATATATATATATATATATATATATATATATATATTATATATATATATATATATATGCATTATACATCATGATTTTATGTAAAACAGTTTTGAAACGATGTATATTGTGAAAAGCGCTACACAAATTAATTTGACTCTACTCGTGACACCCTCACAATGACCCACACACGGCTGATTTTTTTTTCACGGTGAACAAGTCTCACGTTTTTCTTCAGCTCTTAGATTAAAAGTGTCTTGTTTTGTCTGCTATAATCCGTTTTAAAGCATTGTTGTGGTCTCATCCAAAGTTGTTTTGCGAGACCGTCTGCACTAACCTTGCAAACACTTTGATGTTTTTATTGATCTCTAGCCCTCTTTCTCCTTGTTTCATTGCATGTTTCCACCTCCATTTCACCCTTTAGCTTCTCCTTTCCCTTGTCCTCCTCAGCACTAACACGCTAAGTCAACTCCTGTGAAAGAAACTGGCACATCCAGCTCAAAGTGCAGCAGTCTGTTGAGCACCTGGCTCAGCTCTTCAGCAGACACGCGCGGCAGATCATTAGCAGTGTCACCCGTTCATCTGCATTCATCGGGCACGTTGCATTTCAAGTTCCTTAATTCAAAGACTGACTACAAAGCGGCGTTCACTTCAGTGGGATCAACTTTGTGAATGCAAACTAAGGCGGGATCGCTTTAGTTCTGCCAATTCCCATGGTGCTGTCAGAATAAAACACCCACATAATTTGTGCTTGTGTGTTGAGAAAAACAGGCACAAGCATCAGACGTCAAAACTCTGGAGTTCATTAGAGTTTAGTGAACATGTCTACCCTGCTCTTTGAAAGTTTTCTACAAATTTTGTCTTTTTATTTTGTTATATGAGGATCAGAACCGGGGATCAGCTTAATCAGACCTCTCATTAATCTGCTAATGATCTGTGATTAGATTGCGGTGCACTCCGTTTCCTATTCAGCCTCGCTTGGATGTACGTTGCAGAAAATTGGCTCTGCCAGTTTCTAAACTTTGTTTCTGTCTTTCTCTGCTTTTGAACAACAGTCCTGCCATTAAAATGATATATTAGCCTTTTAACACACTTAGATTAAAATGGAAATGGTCCATGTCCAAGTCTGAATTTGGGCCGCACCATCTTTTATAGGGATAGTTCACCCCAAAATGAAAATTCTGTTTCATTTACCAAATCTGTATGTAATTTCTTTCTTCTGCTGAAAACAAAAGAAGATATTTTGAAGAATATGCACTCGAAAAACACACTGAGTGTTGGGTAAATATGGGACAGAACAAATGTTGGGTTCAGTTTACCCAGCAAATCGGGTTGTTTATTTAACCCAGTATAATGTGTTAATTTATTTTTACTATGAGAGTAGCTTTTTTTAAATTCATACATGAGTAAATGTTTACGGATGTTTACTTGATAATCCATTTATTTCGATCATATTTTGAGGTATAGAACATTTTACATAATTTTTAATACATATTGCCTACATTTAAGCTTAACAAATATTAGAAGTACAAAACAAACATTTAGAAGTGATTAAAGTGTAATCAACCAGTCTCTGTTGTCCTGTTTCCAACGTAATGGCTCTCATGCCGGATATGGGCTCGCATACAGTGGGGGAACTACAAACTTCAGACTGCCACCCCACGTTCCCTACTGACTTCTTAGGGGGTTTTTTGCAGTGAGCGTTTTGCGTTGTTTATGTGCCCCGGGGTGCCTCACGTTTTAACCGCCTGCTGCGCCTCGTGTTTTTGCAGGAACGCTCTGAGCGCCTGAAGTTGAAAAAAAAAAAAGGCAACTCTGAGCTGAAAAGTGCCCGACGTCACTCATGTTTTTTTCCAGTGTCCAATCGAATGAATGGAGAGGCGGGCCTTCTGTTGTGCTAATGATTGTTAACAGTTCTTTGGACACTGCAAAGATGGAGCTCTTTGCTTGTACAATTTTTTTTAAAGTTTCTGCTAATGTGACAGTTTAACAGCAAACCAAAGAGCGCTCGCGCTACACTGACAGGACAGCTGATTCAGTGGTTGCCTCGCAACATAAAAACTGCAGCGCACTGCTCTTTTTTTCCTAAAATCATCTGAAAAACGTGTTCTGTCTGATTGGGGCCTTAACCTGTCCCTAAACAATCAGGGTTCAATTCTGAGGACATATTTAACATCCTAAGTATTTATGTTCTGTATCTTTTTGAATAAAATCATGCAAGGCATAAGGCATTTCAGTCACTCAAAAAGACTGACGCGACACTCTTTTAGGTGACTCACACCGCACCCCTGTATGCAGATTTGAATAAAATTAAATGATATACAGAACAATATCGAATTTCTAGATAAAATAAATGTACCCAAACCTGTATTTTACTGAAAATATACACCAATTTGACGGAGCTCCACTGCTCTCTCCTAAAGAGGTGAAATAACTCTGGGTTATCCCTGGGTTATGTTTGACACAGGATCTGAGTAACACAAAAACTACCAAAAACATAGAAAAAATAACCCCCTAAAATGGGTTTGGGTAGAAAAAATAACCCACGATTTTTAAGAGTGCGTGTAATCAAACAGCTGATGAACCCTATTGACTTTCATAGTATGGGGGGAAAAATGCTATTGAAGTCAGTGTGGCCCATCAACTTTGGTTACTGACATTCTTCAAAATATCTTCTTTTGTGTTCAGCAGAAGTAAGAAGTTATATACAGGTTTAAGCAACTTAAGGGTAAGTAAATGATGACCAGTCCCTTTAAGGTGTTTTGAGATTTTGCTGAGAACAGAACGTGTTCTGATTTCCTCTAGATCAGCAGTTCTCAACCTTTTTGACTCCAAGGCACCTCATTGTCAACAACAACGTTTGAATGCCGCATCATTGTTCCAGTTGTTTGTGATTCACTGGATAAAGATTAAAGAGGGTTTTTAAAAAAAAAAAAAAAAAAAAAAGTATTTTACTAACAATTTCTGTTTGATCAAATGTTTTAGAGCTTGGCATAACTTGAAGAAAATGTATTCATTGAATTCATAAAAATTGCAACATACTTGATGTTTTTTTAATGCAATTCTGTCTTTAGATAATATGAGTAATGGAAACTTTATTTCAGTTAATGTTGCTTATTGTATTTAAGTATACACACATACAGTGGGTATGGAAAGTATTACCCAAAGTATCCCCTTAAATTTTTCATTCTTTGTTATATTGCAGCCATTTGGTAAAATCATTTAAGTTATTTTTTTCTCCCAAAAAATATGTGTATATCCTCTTTACCTCTCTCACCAATGCTCTTCTCCCCCGATAGCTCAGTTTGGCTGAACGGCCAGCTCTAGGAAGGGTTCTGGTCGTCCCAAACATCTTCCATTTAAGGATTATGGAGGCCACTGTGCTCTTAGGAACCTTAAGTGCAGCAGAATTTATTTTGTAACCTTGGCCAGCTCTGTGCATGCCACAATTCTGTCTCTGAGCTCTTCAGGCAGTTCCTTTGACCTCATGATTCTCCTTTGCTCTGACATGCGCTGTGAGCTGTAAGGTCTTATATAGACAGGTGTGTGGCTTTCCTAATCAAGTCCAATCAGTATAATCAAACACAGCTGGACTCAAATGAAGGTGTAGAACCATCTCAAGGATGATCAGAATAAATGGACAGTACCTGAGTTAAATATACGAGTGTCACAGCAAAGGGTCTGAATACTTAGGACCATGTGATATTTCAGTTTTTCTTTTTTAATAAATCTGCAAAAATGTCGAGAATTCTGTGTTTTTCTGTCAATATGGGGTGCTGTGTGTACATTAATGAGGAAAAAAAATGAAGGGGGTGTGAATACTTTCTGTACCTACTATATATACATACAGTTTTAGTTAATGATAATACTCTGAACACGAATTCAATCATTTCTATGGAGTTGAAATACAAGATTTGGGATTGTGATGCTCTATTTTGTCCCCAAAAGTTGAGAGAATGTTATCCGGCAAGTGGGTCTCAGTCACTTTATTTCAAACTAACTCGTCTCTTACCAAAGATCTTATGCATTCCTTTCCATCAAGAGCTCCAATAGAGTGTACAAACGTCTTTAGTGTGGGCTAGCAGACCGATATCATTGCAGGTCTTGTCAAGTGTTAGTAAATTGATGAGTTGATTTGCATGCGTGGTTGAGTCTGGGCGGCCGTAGCCCCGGGCTCATCCTGGCATCGATGAGTCTCAGGAATGGTGTTTTCAGAGCTCATGTCTGGAGGCTATGTTTCCCTCAGTAACCACAAGCCACCTACGCAAAGTCAAAAACAATGAGGACCAGAGGGATATCAGCAGAACACCATGTTGAATAAAGGCACAAAAAAGAGAAGTACTGCACTCTAAAGATCATCGACCTTCTATTTGAAATATGTCTTACTAATTGAAATGCGCTATCTCTTGCAAACTAAGTTGACAGTGAGAGAGAGAGAAATTGCAAGAGTAGGTGACTCAACCCACATATTGTCAACTTCATAAGATAGAGCAGCCGCTACACATGAGAAAGTCCATGCAGACCTCGCTGGAATTTCCTGGGAGTTGATGTCTCGCCCGGGAAACTCTTAAGTGCTGTTTGTTTTAGGCTTCGCGTAAACCCTCCCGTTTTATTATAACACTCTATCATAGGTGAACTCACCCTATGGCCAGATCTTTACTGATACGTTTAAGTAAAAATAATGGGGCCAACAGATCATTAAGCAAGTGCTTTCTTTGGCTCATGAGTCGTTGCTTTGATCTTAAGGAAACATTTTTCCTTGACCATTTTGTGGTTGTTATTTTTGTCGATGTGAACACTGGATTTGAGGCTGCATGGGAAAGATGAATTGATCCAACAATGTTTTGAGTTTTAACAAGTCACACTGCTTAAGTCTGAAACCAGATGAGCATAATACTGCAATCTGGCAAAAATGTGTCTGTCATGTGAAATAATGTATGAAGAGGAACTAAACACACACTAAGTGTTTAGTTTTCTCTGTTTTAATACATTTCTCCCCTCACTTTCGCTCTCAGAGGAGTGATAATGTTTTTGCCATACTGTTCAGAATGAGGAAAATGTTGTCTTTTTGGGCTTACTTTTCAGTTTTTCTCAGCTTTTGGATGAAGTTTTCAGCAATGAGTGTGGGTGCTAGAAGACATGATTAGAATAAAAATAGTTTGAGTTGAGTTTAGCCTTCCCTTAGCCTCCCTCCATACGCTCTTTTACTTAATGCTTAAAAGAAATGTATTGGTGTTACATATGACTCACCCACAAAACAGCTTAGACTTCTAATTTGCTGTCATTTTACGCCAGACTGCTTCACAAACGAGGGTCAATTCAACACTGAATTTGCACAAAAGATTAACATGAGTCTCTCCATCAGCGTCGACTCCGGTTTGAACAATGCAAGGCTGAACCCTGTTACTCACAATCATCATTTTGGCTGCGTGAGATTCTCCAGCTTTGTTGTTGTTGGGCAACCGAAGCGTGAGCTGTTAAAGCTTCACCCTCTTTTGGAAAGGGGGCCGGGAGCAGCAGCTCATTTGCATTTAAAGGGGCACACACAGTTTTTCCTCACACCCAAATAAGGGCAAATTTGACAAGCTATAATAAATGACCTGTGGGGTATTTTGAGCTGAAACTTCATAGACACATTCTGGAGACACCAGAAAATCTTGTGAAAATAGGTCTCCTTTAAGACATTATTTTGAAAATAACTGTTCATAATTAAATATGTTGAATGTTTCTTGAACTAGCGAGTTAACTTTTAATTGTATGTGATATTATATAATGCTTTAATGCTGAACTGGGACTTGGCATTAACACAACATCAAAGTCATATTTCCTATCTTTCCCTTTTCCCTGTCAGCGCCCCTTCACGCTCCAAATACTGGCTAAAATACCATTTGCAATATAACTTCAAGGGTGTAATCTCAGAACAGATTGAAACATTATCTCCTTCCAAATTACAACATCTGCTCATTAAACTAATGTCTGTGTGTCTGAACTAAGCATTTGTCTTTGTATTTGTACTTTTCCTCTGTGGGTTTTCTTATTGTTAGCCGTACAGTTGGATTTTTCCCACCATCTCCCTCTTTTATTGTTTCTCCGTTCCCCTATATGATTTCAAACATGTGGTTTTGACTAACACGGAGAGGAAGGAATTATTATAAATGGCTATTCATGACAGTTCAATAAGTAATCAACAGTAAGACCACAAATCATCGGACCTCATGATCATATCAACAAGACAGAATTTGAGCTGCTTTCATGTGGTGTACAGTAAAAGGCTATCGCAGTTGGGAAAGTTTGAAATGGATGAAGGTTTTAGACAACAGTGGAGTTGAACATGTCATAGAAACGTCGTCAAATACTATTGTGCAAAAGTCTTGGCTTATATTTGAGTATGTATTTTTCATATTCAGATAAGCACTTGCACCCACTCCTCTGACCATAGGTGACCTTTCCTGACCCTTCCGCCCTATAATTCTTCACTTTTGTTTGGAAAATCTCCTCTTAAAGGCTTAACGCATCCCTAGTGATGCCAAAAAATGTTTGTCTTCATATGCTTTTATCAACAACTTTCCTTTTCCACTGATAATGATCGAGCATTTTGTAGAAGAATTGGTGATGTTATATATGTTAGTGAAACAAGGATGCATTTATGTGATCAAAAATACAGTAAAATAAGTAGTGTTAAGATATTGCATTTTAAAACAGCTGTTTTCTATGTGCATATATAGTAAACTGTAATTTATTCCTGTGATCAAAGCTGAATTTTCAGCATCATTACTCCAGTCTTCAGTGTCACATGATCCGTCAGAAATCATTCTAAGATGATGATTTTCTGCTCAATAAACATTTCTGATTATTATCAATGTTGAAGTCAGTTGAGCTGCCTCATGGTTTTTTTTTCAGTATTCATTGATGAATAGAAAGTTCAAAAGAACTGCATTTTTAAATAGAAATCTTATAACATTATAAATGTATTCTTTTAATCAAGTAACGTCTTTGCTGAAAAAAAAAAATACTGACTCCAAACATTTAAACAGTAATGTATGTTCTATAAAGTATATATTTAGGCATCATTTCAGCAAACTCTCATTTAGTCTGACTGGTTTATAACGCCCACTTTTCATCATCCAATCTAAATAAATTTCCCCCTATATTATTCTGCACTGAATATCCATTTTCACTTACAAACATGTTTGAGTGTGCGAGTAAAATGGGTCGCAAACGGTAATTCATGTTGACTTTGAATTGCATTGATTCCTTCTATTTTGAACGCTTGTGTTTTTGACTGACAGTGGCGCTGTAGCTAGCATATCAAATTTTCCGTCAAGGTCGCTGTAGCGTTGAGGGAATGCTTCCATGGTATTTACATTAGGGGAGCTGTGCCTAGTTATAGCTCAGCAGAAATGTTTGGTTAGCTGATTAGAGTTTCTCCAGGGACTTCTGCTCTCATTCCTCTCCGCTAGTCTGGTGGTGACACTGGGGTGTTGCCACTCGGTGTTGAGTTAATTGCTCTCCCCTGTACAACTCTGATTGCTGTCCCCGGCATGTGGGAAACGTCGACCCAGATGAGTCAAGATTCATTTTGTGAAATCCAAGCTTGAGTTTCCAGTCCTTCCTCCTTTCCCTATCCCTTTCATATCCACACTCTTTCCACTTTATCCTTGCTTATATCTGTCCTCCTACTTGTGTCTTTCACATCCACATCTGGAAGCAGTAACTCCAGTAGATGTGTTTGAGTTTAATGCAGATCCTCCCCGCTCCATAAGAGTTGTTAACATTTGTACTGCGTGTTTGTTGCCCTTCAGAAAGCCAGAGAAAGCGTTGTTGTTTCTTTGTATGACCGTACAGAAAGTATGTGTTGATTTATGCCTGACTTTGCGGTGCTTCTGCTCAAAACACATCTGAGTCATCGTGTAAGATTACTTTGCATTTAGAATTAAACAGGTGCAGTTCCAATGGGAGTCACACGGGGCATGCGACCCTGAGAGGGGATCTATTTCAGATCTCTTTTGAGCTTCAGATTCGTTGAATATTTAAACTAGACAGTATGTCCAGCTTTCCAAACCTTATCCTAAACATTTACCACTGTGCTTATGTAGAATGTGCTATTGTGAAGAAAGAATTATTTACATTAACACTAATACATTAACATAATATATTCCTTTTGATGCAGCAATAGTAAACTTCTAGTTGATACAGACAAAATATCTTCATATTTTGTCTAAATTTTGTCTAAATAGATAAAAAAAATAGAAAACTAAACTAAAATTAACCATTTTAAATGTTACAAGCAAATATAGAAAGCATTATAATATGCTTTTTGTATTAGATTATTTAATATTTAGTTTGGATTCATGTTTTTAAATATTACATTTAAATGACGGCAAAGTTTATCTAAATGTAAACATAGAAGAAAAGAACATATACATATTGTTAGTTCACCCCAAAATGTAATTCATGTCATTAATTATGCACTCTCATGTCGTCCCAAACCTGTAAGACGTCCGTTCATCTTCGAAACACAAATTAAGATATTTTTGATGAAATCCGAGGGTATCTGAACCACACACTATCTGACAGCAACATCATTGCACCTTTTGTGGTCCAGACAGGTTTTAAAGACATCTTTAAATTAGTCCATGTTACTACAGTGGTTCAACTTTATTGTTGCAGCTGACGTAGTGAATGCAGCGCAGCGCTTCCATGTCGACGTTTGAACACCAGCTCAGTATTGGCACGACGCATACGGGAGATTTTGACACTGGAGCCGGCCAATAGAGTCAGCGTTCTGACAAAAACACGGAAGCGCTGCACTGTGTTCACGGTGTCGTCTGTGTATGACAACAGTCCAAATTGTTAAATAAAGTCTTTTTTTGCGCATAAAGAAGTATTCTCGTTGCTTCATAACATTAAGGTTGAACCACTTTATTCACGTTGACTATTTTAATGGAGTCTTTACTACCTTTCTGGACCTCAAAAGGTGCAATGACATTGCTGCCTATGTGTGGTTCAGATACCTTCGGATTTCATCAAAAATATTTTAATTTGTGTTTTAAAGATAATTGACGGTCTTACAGAAATTTCAATTTTGTGTGTACTGACTCTTTAAATATCCAGTATCGACTGATGTGAATACCATACTGAAATAAAATAAAACATAAAAATGGAAAAAAAAAAAAAATCAGCTATTTTCCAAAGTAACATTTCAATTTTTTTTATTTTGTTGATGTATTTAACTTGATGTACTGTACTAAAATAACTAAAACTGCAATGAAAAACTATACTAAAATTACCCTGCTGGTGGCAAATGGAAACAAAAAAATTGGACGTTGCATTCAGCTTCAGTATCTTTTTCCTCAGTCTCGGTTCTTGAATCCCTTTATCTTTCATGCTCTTCAGTTTTGGTTTCTTATCACCTCTTTCACTTTTACATCTACAGACTGGAACCTCTCACATTTCACCGTGTCGAACCGCACAGACGCTGCCCAGTCGCTATGCTCCAGCACTCAAGCAGGACACTCACTCTTTCTCTACATCTGCCTCAAAATCCTCCCAGCATGTCCCTACAGTCATCCTACATTCTTCCCAAGAGAAAAAAAATCCACAATATATACAAAACTGAAACTCTGCCCTATTCAGGTCTTCTCAAGATTAACTGCCTCTAAATTGAGTTACCCTACAGTTCAGTGTGCGACAGTCATCTCAGGTCTTCCTTTTTGAACAAATTCCAAGATATTCCTTTTGAACACCTTTCCGGTGCTCCAATGGAATAAAAAGGGCTATTTTTTTATCCGAAAGTTAAGCTACCTCCTTTAGGAAGACTTTTTATGGTGGCAAATGCAAATGAAAGGGGGAGATGTAGTTGAAAGAGGTCCCGGCCTAAACCTCCAGAGATATCAATATGGATGCTCTGGTGACTCTTGACTCTTTAAAAAGTGTTCCAGCAAAGACATTATTTCATATTTTATTAACTCCGGCCCTTCAATTAGACTCCTCGGCCCTCTAAACATTCAGAGGCGGTTCAGTCCTTGAAGCATACAATATTTATCCATCAGAAAAGCAAGGTCGTATTTGTATTATCCAAAGAAATCCATAAAATTATGCCTGATTTAGCCAATTTCATTTGCAACATATGAAAGGCGACAGAGGGGGGGAAAAAAAAGAAGATGAAACAGGAGTTACAGCCTTGGCCTACCTGCTTCTGCTCATCACAGTGTCCTCTTCCACAGCCTTATCAGTATTCCTCAGAGTTCCCCGTCCTCTCCATTACCCACTACTGGCAGCTAGTCAGGGACACTTTCCTTTGGCAGGTAACCGGCCCGCAAGGACAAAATGGACACACGGGCAATTTAAATGATTGGAAGCAGTAAGTAATATATTAGAGAGCCCTGTGTTTGAAAAGTCAGAAGTAAATTGTGTGTTATTAGTGCCAACTCAGCGAAGCAGAAAACACAAGGTTTATAGAGGAACGAGTTAAAGTTGGAGATGATATTATGCTGCGAAAGATAACGTGTATGAAGATCCCAAAGTCGTGTCTACACTGTAAACCCTAACGTTCAAATAATTGATTGGTTTGAGTAGGACAAACTTGGTGAGGGAGTCAGGCTTGTAATCTGAAGGTTGCTGGTTCGATTCCCATGCCGGCAGGAATTGAAAGTGGGGATTGTGAATAAACAGCACTCTCTCCAGCTTCGATACCATGACTAAAGTGCCCTTGAGCAAGACACCTAACCCCTAATTGCTCCCCTTGGATAAAAGCGTCTGCTAAATGATGAAAAATGAAATGAAAAATATGAGTATTTAGCGCTTTCTTTTTCTCTTAAGTTCACAGAACTGATATATTTTAAGTAAACTCAACTGTACAAAAAAAGCCAGTTCTGTTTTACTTAAGCTTTGCATTTCTTAGTTTAAACATTTTGAAGCAACTTATTGCCTCAATTTTTTTGAGTTTTTCCCAACTTATTCAGCTTTACCGTGTAGGTTTCAAGAGAGTGGTATCTTGTCGATTTTAGAGTAAGAGTCATGATTGTGAATCAAGTCTTCTACTCGCATAGTTCAGAGATTCCAGTGAATATTCTCCCTCAATTATGGACTAATCCACAAATCTCCGCCACACGGCCCTCAACGAGAGGCGGTGGATTAGAGATGTAAATATGATGTCTGAGAGGGCGTCCCTGGTGAGTTTAACCCCATCTTTGGTGTCTAGGTTATTTGCAGGCCTGTGTTTCGCCCTCTATTCATAATCCTCCATGGGGAGCTGAAATTGGTCCTTGGTCTCATTAGAGGTCCTGGCCATACCCCTAACACACCTGAGATCGATGGGTACTGGCCTTTAAGTGGTCGTCTTGGTTATTAAACGCAGGGGAAGCCAATTTCTGGCCGAGGAAAGCTAATCCGATCACACATTAAGAACCCATATTGGCTGGAGTGGTGCGAGAGGGAGAAAGGGATAAAATGGGGTCGTGTGTCCTCTATGTGTACTTACTAGATGGGCTGTTCAACAAAAGAAATATTGTCAGAGCAGCATCACATGCTTTCTGCAATCCATGCTCTCATTGTACTTCTAAAAATGGCCATTTAAAAAAAAAATATGCAGAAATATTCTCATATTAAAATGCAGAAATATTTGAAACCCATGTGATTTCCACACCAGTATCATTTGTGCATGAGAAAGTTGGTGGATGCTTGAGTTGGTTGATGTATTGATAGAGAAACTTTTAGCTTAAGTGACAGATATTTTTGTCAGAACATCTTTGAGTTACATTTACTAAAGCGGGAAAAGAAAAGTATTTACCCACATTTGAGCAAATTAGTATAATAATGCGACATGTTGCAGACGAGCATGTGGTTTGATTCTCTTCAAATATTTTGATTATAATCTTAACAAAATCAAATAAGGATATGAACACACGCATCAGATGAGCCGCCACCTGCTCCCAGAATATATTCAAAGAAATCTGCTGTGGTAAAAATTAGGCATTTTTTACCTAAAAAAAAACACATAAAAGTATGAGGTTTTTTGTTCCACATGGATTCATCCAGGCATCTTCTTCACCATGATTTAAAATATTTGTTCAAAATTGGAGCATTTCCCACCATTTCCCGACTTTCTCCGTAATGGGTTCCACAGACTTCCCTCGTACTTCTGCATAGATTTTTGATGCTACTGATCAGATGCGATTGGGCTTGAGTTCAACAGCTGTGTCGCATTCAATAAAACATTGTTTTTGCCGTTGTTGCGTTGTTCTCTGAAAGCCCCATTAGTTCCCGCTCCCATTATCTGCAATCCGCATGTCACTTCTTGTTTGACGTTAGTAATATGTAATGTGATTTTATGGAGGCCGAGACAACCGATGTCATTTGATCTTTTATTTTTTTTCTTGAGACCCATCTCTGTGCGTTTTGAGCCGTCTTGGCCTTAAGCTAATTATTGAATGTAATCATAGACATAGGTTAGAGTTATACAGTTACATTTCATCTGAGGGGCCTCATCATTAGAGCCATGAACTGAATGTGAACTGACCACTGACAAAAGGAAGTGTATTAAAAATCATTATTGAGTTCAGTTCATAATTAAATAATAGGGCCTCCCTTGGTCTGGGGAGTATTTTTTTGTATACCCTCAGGCTATTCGGATTTCACGGTTCTGTTTTCATTGGGATTGCATGTGGTGAGCTGTGGCCTGACCGAAACATTCAATGGCTGTAAAATCGGGGCTTCCTGTGAGCTGCATATGCATGCGCACGGTATCAGATGGTAGCCGCAATATGGGCATATGCTGTGGCAGGACGTTGTCGAGGGATGACAGGTGGTTGCTGGGACATTTGCATAATTATGGATGTACCACATACTCTCGTAGCAAGTCATAAACCCGTGGACCAGAGAGCTGAGAAATTTCAACCGCTCAGAGCGCTCAGAGCTTCTGCCAGGTGGCGAGACACTAACGGTAAATCCGCCTGTCGACACAACTGCACATGACATGTGAACGCTTTAGTTTCATGCTGACAATGGCTAACGCATGGTACAGACCCTAGCAAGGAGGGGGTAAAAAAGTTCTCTCAGGGAAATTGGCAGAGAAGGTTTCATGGGGGTGGTTATTTTTCCCCCCTCAGGTTTAAAATGTCACTGTCTGTGGCTATTTTACTCTGAACTCGTTTTATATTTTCTATGATATTCATAAAACGGAGAACATTCTATGAAACAATCATCCATCCATCCATCCATCCATCCAATCATCCATCCATCCATCCATCCAATCATCCATCCATCCATCCATCCATCCAATCATCCATCCATCCATCCATCCATCCAATCATCCATCCATCCATCCATCCAATCATCCATCCATCCAATCATCCATCCATCCATCCATCCATCCATCCAATCATCCATCCATCCAATCATCCATCCATCCATCCATCCATCCATCCATCCATCCAATCATCCATCCAATCATCCATCCATCCATCCATCCAATCATCCATCCAATCATCCATCCATCCATCCATCCAACCATCCATCCATCCATCCATCCATCCATCCATCCAATCATCCATCCATCCATCCATCCATCCATCCAATCATCCATCCATCCATCCATCCATCCATCCATCCATCCAATCATCCATCCATCCATCCAATCATCCATCCATCCATCCATCCATCCATCCAATCATCCATCCATCCATCCATCCATCCATCCATCCATCCATCCATCCAATCATCCATCCGATCATCCATCCATCCATCCATCCAATCATCCATCCATCCATCCATCCATCCATCCATCCATCCATCCATCCATCCATCCATGAAATAGTTCACCTAAAATGCAATATTCATATCCTCATTCTTTAGACAAGCGTGGCCAGGGTATTCTTCAACAATTCACCTTGTGTGTTCCACAGAAGTAAGTCTACAAAAAGACTTAAAATTGTATGATTGTGACAGAGTTCTCATTTATTGGAGAAGTGTTCATTTGATGTTGCTCCTTATACAAATGTTTAAATATTCCTTGAATCAGATCGAGTCATGTTCTAAGAATGCTGGGAGTCCAACAAAGTCTATGTGTTTTCACGTTCTGACTCTTTCCTGTTACGCAAGTAGGTGGAAATGTCTATGTGAATCATGTGAATCATTCGTTCAACTAATTCATTCAGAAAAAACAAAAAAACAAAAAAAACAATTAGTGAGTAATTTCAATCATTCATTCAACCGTTTCGTTCCATGTGCTAATATATATAAAAATTAAACTGATTGGTGCTTCTCAATTGGACGGCTGAACAAAAAAAAGTCTCTGGATTTGCTGGAGTAGACTTTACAGAGTGCTCAAGATTTTGACCAAAAATTAATGCGCCTCTTAAAGGAAATACATGTTGTGATGAGAGGTGCATCAATTTTTGGTCAAGATCTTGTATTGACAATGCAAGAGGTGAGCACTCTGTAAAGACTCCTCCAGAACATCCCAAAGACTTTCAATGAATTTAAGATCTGGACTAATTCAAATGTGAAAATGATTCTTCATGCTCCCTACCAACCATTCTTTCACAGTTTGAGCCTAATGAATCTTGGTTTCATCACCCTGGAATATGGCCATGATGTGTCTTCCTACATGGTTATTTAAGAAATGAAAACACACTCCATGAATTAGGGTTAAAAGAACTTAAAACATCCTAGAAACATAATGACAGTGATACAGTGATATCACTCTTATAATGATCCAAATGAGAATGACTCTTAATTATTTGCCTATTTCAATCCAAACAACCAAATTTAAATTTATTGTCTATTTAAATCCAAAAACCTTTTTTTTGGCCCGCCAGCATATAATATGGAAGCTCGTTCCCGCCACTCTTGAGAAAAAAAAAATTATATTTATAAAATATAATTTTTATGTAAATATTTATATATATATATATATATATATATATATATATTTAAAAAAAAATTGATTAATGTTAAAGATGCTAAGTCATTTTTATGAGATACTAAGTCATTATTATGAGATACTAAGTCATTATTATGAGAAAGTTTCTCATTATTATGACTTACGGAATATATTTATTTTCTCAACAGTGGCGGGAACGGGCTTCCATAATATAATGCTTTAAATATACAGACTTAATCTGTACCAAAAAGGAAAAAAAGAAAAAAAAAAAGGTGTATAAATAAGTCTACTTTGTACACGAGCACAGAACCCTAAAATCCAGACCAGCAATCTGAACTGTGTGAGACACGAAGTGTGAACCGGTATCTGACTAACCCCCCCCCCCCACCTGCCCTGCAGTTCAAACCCATTACAGCTCAGCAGCACAGGGACACCTCTGTCTCTCCTCTCCCATCGTTTTCAAAAGCGTGTGTGGTGCGCGTGTGCCACAGAACAAGCCCGGCTAAATGGTCCTATTGCCTCTGCCTTTCTTTGCAAGGCTCAAAGGAAATGGCTTTGTGTCAGACATGAATGTACTACTGTGTCCCTGTCACACTTTTGCGGGACTGAAAAGGGCCTTTCTGTAGGAAATCGAGGAAACTGAGCTGAAGTGTTGTGTTTATCTGTGGCCATGTGGAAAGGATGCCTTATTGCACCGTAGTGAAGGTACTCCACTTTTTGGAGTGAACTGCATGGAAATACACTGTTAACAAGATCTTTCTCATCTCTCTTTTTCAGACATGCCATTGCATGTACGGCGTAGCAGTGATCCAGCATTGGCTGGTCTTCCCGAAGCCCAGGTCCAGCCAGAGGAACCATCTCGTAAGAATCCCACACGCTGGTCGACCACGGCGGGATTTCTGAAAGCCAACACCACCAGCGGAAACGATAGTCTAGAGCGAAAGGTGAGGTTTTTTCTATTGTGGTATCACTTTATAAAAAAAAAATTTATTATTGGAAAGCAACATAAAGAATATTAATTTCACAGAGTTAAGGGAAGTGTCATCCTGACCTATTTAGATCTAGTAGTCAAGGTTTGGCTGGTTGTGACTACCTACCTTTTTCTTCATTGGCGATCATTCTAAACATTCTAAAGTAGTCGTGTATATGAATACATATATAATAATATTAGCGCTAAATGGTCATTCACACCAAAGATGATAACTATAACTTTAAAGTTTTTAATAATCATTCTAATTCTAAGAGAATAGGGATGTCCACACTACAGCGATACAGAGGAACGTTATCATTGGAATCACATTCATAACGTTATTCTACCTGATGAGCGATAAAAGCATTGATAGCCAATCACAATGCACCCGACTTTAAAGAGCTCAAGGATTTAAAGCAGCAGACGACATAATTGCATCATACGCTTATAATAAGCAGAACGATTTCGACCCTTGATGTGGATTCTAATGTATTTATCATCAGTGTTGGGGGAAAACGCATTACAAGTAACTTGAGTTACATTACTTTTTCAAGTAACTAGTAAAGTAACACATTACTTTTTTACAAGTTACTTTTTCAGATTACTTAGTTACTTTTAACTCAGGTTGTGTAAGTAATGTAACACATTACAAAATAATGCAACGTTACTTTTCATAAAAACGTAACTTAGTAACACAAATAGTTACTTTTTTCAGAGGAAAAATGATATGTAATGCATTACTTTTTAAAGCTACTTTCCCCAACACTGGCTAGCGTTATAGCTAATTTTAAAGTTGTAGTTCTTGGTTTGAATGTGCGGCAATGTTTGAGCTAGGGGTGGGCGATATACAGGATGCATTTCTGAGTTTTGTTTCGATCATGTATATGCCAGTGTTTCCTGCTCTACAGTGTTAAAAAAAATCATATTTTTTTCAAATTTTGCTCAATTTGATGAGTTAAAAACACTTGAAGTTCTATTTAGTTGTTCTTGCTGACAAACACTAGAAAGAGGGATCATATGTTCCCTATTCTGGCCTCTTTACACTGGCTACCAGTTCATTTTAGGATAAAGTACAAAGTTCTTTTGTATACTTTTAAAGCTCTGCCTGGACTGGCACCAAACTATATTTTTTCGATGAGCTTATAAATTTTTGTTGCTCGCAGAGATCCCTGAGATCCCAAAGTCGGCTGCTCATCGAAATTCCTCGGTCATTGTTAAAAAGTAAAGGAGATCGTGCTTTTTTTAGTTGCTGCTCCAAAGTTTTTGGAATGGTTTACCGATGTCTGTTGTTTAAAACTCGTCTGAAGACGTATTTATTTGATTTGCTGTTAGGACCATTAGGTTTGAATTAGAAGTTTATATTATTACTATTACATTATTGTATTTCTCTTCTTGTTGTATTATCTCTTTCTACCCATCTTATTGTGTTTTACATTGTTTTATTTTTTCCTTAATAAAATTTAAGTATTTTATTATGTTTTATCTAATCCTTTTGAAATTGTACAGCACTTTGATACACTCTTTTATTTAAGGTGCTTTATGATTTAATTTTGATTTGGTGTTTGATTCCATTTGTTAGGTGCACGTAAAAACACAACGTCAGTGTAGTCTGATTCACAAACAAATAATTTATATAAAAATAATAATTTTTATATATATATATATAGATCTACCATTACTTTTGGGACTCATTAGGACTTTATTGTTATGCTATGTCAGTATGTTATTGGCCAAAATTTTAGGAATATTGTGATATAATTTTTTCTTAATTCACCCACCCTTTGTTTTTCCAGTGACAGGCTGATATGCTTTACAGGCTCAGTAAGTCTAGGGTTAGGATTTTTGTCTGCCACAAATCAAAGCAGTTTACACCAATTGGAGCATTTTTAGGACCTTCACATTCATCTTGAGATTTTCCTAATGACTGTTGCCACTGTTCGTTGTTGACCTGACTCTCTTGGTTATGGGACCGTTTGCTGTTAGAAGAATGGGATCTGCATCCTTTGTTTGCTTCCCTCTTGATTCTGGCCTCATTGCGACGGTCAATGCCTTTGGCTTTAAATGAATCAAAGAGAGGCAGATTCTGTTTTCCTTCCTAGTCTCCCTAAGGCAACCAATGAAAAAGAGGCCAATTATCTTTGCAAAATGGCTGCTCTTTTGCAGTGATGACAAGCCTTCAGTGCTTTGAAACAGCAATATTCCAAATTAAAAGAAGGGGAAAGGGGAGGGAGCGAGGGAAGATGGAGTGCTCCGAATGTGACACCGCAACCCGCGATGAGATTAGCACGTCTCATGCCGTTCACTAGTAATCCTGTTTAAAAGCACTTTGCTTGTCGGTTTCTTCCATAATCCAAACACCAAACTCTTATTTTAGCAGAGCAGAAGAATTAAGCTGTTATTTTTACCTTTCGTTCTGCGCCGGATCATTTATTTCCTGATTGTTTTTGGGATGTTGTAAGGAAAGCGTGAGGTGTTTGGAAGGTCTGTTTTTGGTTGATACTGTCAGATGACGATAAGCAACGTGATGAATATAAATGCGCTCTATTTTAGCAGCAGTGAACATAAAGGTGTTAGTTCACCTTGAAGTAAGAATAGCTGGCGCTGAGAAGAAATGTATCATATTTGCATCTTGGCTTCGGGTTTAAATATGCAGAAAATAGTCGTTCTCCAAAACTCTGTGGCTTTTCTTGGATAAGTCGTACAACTTTTGAGCATAACAATTTTATTTCGTCTGGCCAAGACTTGCTGGTCTAGGGGTCAGTGACTGTCCAAGATAAAGAGAAGGAAAAATAATTAAAATATGTAATTTAAAATACACATGGCAGTTTTTTGGGTTAAAGTCTGTTTTCATGTTGGCCTCACAGCGTTTCAATGTAATGACTCTAAAAATGTCATGTGGTGTAACCATCAAGGTAAAAATACACATTGAATACATTTGAGTGTACACATTTTAATCATTAAAAAAGTTAAAAAGTATGTGTATTTATTCATTTATCTTTTACTTTTTATCAAATATTATGCATTAGTAAAGTTTTTTTAACATTTTACAATCTGATCTAACCTTGCCATGTTTGTTTACTTTTTTATTTATTTAATTAAACAAGTATATTAATCATATAAACGATGTTTTTCAATCACTGTGTGTATAAATTGCATTATAATAATTCATTTGACTTCAGACAAAGAAATAGTGTCATGTTAATATCTCTTAAAATGAAATTTTAAGGCATAGCACTACCATTGAGTTTAGATCCTCCATATTGGCCAAAATGTGGCCTGTCCCGTGTTTTTACAAAGCATTGTTTGGTCTTCTGGAAATGGTCTCATATGGAGCGTAACATATGTCTCTCAGTATCTCTTCCTGAACTGTAAGAAACCTGTAGGCCTCCTGCTGCATTAGGAGGCTTTGTCAAGGTTGGCCGATGCCTCAATCACTACAACATTCTCCACAGGAAGTCTCGATCCATAAGGCCGACCGTATAAAGTCTTCACCCATACTATGGGCCTTTGACCTGTTGTACTTCATGTTCCTCGCTGTGTCTCTTCCTCCTCTATCTTATCCTGCTGTTTAACGTTGGGATTACCTATATAGATCATTTTACCATGCATGGACATCAAAATAACTTTGTGTTCCGACACTGTATGGGATCGCTTTTATGTCCGACAGTGAATTGGCTCATGCTATTACTGGAAACTCTTTTTCTTCTTCCTCATTGCTCAGACTAGGTCATTAGCCAAGAGCAACGGTGCTCAGTGCTTTCTAGGCTAAGGCCCTCTGTGTCACAGGATAACCTGTTTTAGGTTTGCTCTAAAAACTCTTCAAATGGAGATTTAACTTGCCAGAGGGTGTTTGATTTCACCTTTGTGGAAACATGCGGCGTAACATTAGAGACGTGGTGTGAATTAGTGGCTTGTAATGGAGCTACTTATTAGTGAGAAATGAAATTAGCGTGCTCTATAAATTTAGGTGGCCTGAATGATATCATTGTGGGGCTCGGATCCAAGATCCCTCGTACGTCATCCATCGCGCAGAGTTCAATACTATATTAGACACCACATATTTAAAGGAAATAGGTATTCTTAATAGTAATACCACAGTCCCCTTCAAGGAAAGTCTGTTCACTCAGATGCAAAGTGTTTGCAAACCCACAATTAAATAACATATTTCAAATCAGCAACAAAATCGGACATGAGCTGTCCCATAAATGTTGTTTCTTAGACTGAAATGGCATTAAAAAGCTTATTCTTCAGGATATACAAGCTAATGCTCTTGTGCAGTCCTAAACGCGAGTCTCGGGTTTCTATTGGAACTTGAACTTCTATATGACTTTATCAATCAGCGATTGGCTCTTTTACTTAGAAGGCGGGCCGTATTCTGCCATTTGGAGCATTTGTTTCTCCCATTCATCACTAATAGGAATTAACCATCTTTCTATATCTATAGCAGAACTTCCCAAACTTAAGAGGGGTAAGGCCCCCACAAAAACATTGCAAAAGCTCCACGACCCCGCTGTTAAAAAATATATACGGACATTTACCTACAGATACATTTATTAACAAGTTTAAATCAAGTAAGAATTTCATGTGAATTATGAGATGATATAAACATTCTTTCGGCCCACAATTTGGGAAGCACTGATCTATACTGATGTTTTTTTTATTTTTGTGTAATAGCTAAGCTAGTTTATTTGTTAAAGTAGCTTCTTGTTTAAACACACACACTCACACATTTCCATGTTTTATGGGGACATTACATCATGATTTTTACCGTACAAACTATTCTATTTCCGTTCAAGGGAAACTTTCTGCATTTTTACATTAAAAAAAAGCATCACTTAGAATGATTCATAAGCTGTTTTCCTCATGGAGATCAAAAATATTGGCAAAAGGATTTCATGTGCCCCCATAATGTACAGTCTATCAGTCTCTCTCTCTCTCTCTCTCTCTCTCTTTTTCAATTCTGTGAAGTCCAGAATTCTAGTTGATTTTCATTATTTCAAAGCAATGAATGATCTTGTTTCTTTTCATTTGATTTGGTTTTTCAAAGAAGCTTTGTGTGAGGTCATTGAAGATAATCTATACTTTGCACCTCTCTTAAGTTAATTTTTTTTTGTTTATTAGTGTGTTAAATGGCTGGATAATGTTTTAGATTTTGTAATAAAGGACATTTAAAATTCAATTCTCTCTCTCTCTCTCTTTCTCTCTTTATCTCTCTCTTTATCTCTCTCTCTCTCTCTCTCTCTCTCTCTCTCTCTCTCTCTCTCTCTCTCTCTCTCTCTCTCTCTCTCTCTCTCTCTCTCTCTCTCTCTCTCTCTCTCTCTCTCTCTCTCTCTCTCTCTCACTCACTCACTCACACCAATCTGGTTTTCTGTTCTATAGGAGAAAGTAAGTCAACCCAGGCTCATTGTAAAAACATAGCTATGATGATATTTCTGAAAAATATTGCATTTCTTCTTGCACATTTCACAGAACTTTCAATTTCAAATGTCCAGTGAGTGGCACTAAAAAAACAAGGAACTGCCACATTTTCCATGTTCAGTTATTCCACATTCAATTGTTGGCAATTAAATGTTCAGTCAGTTGAGCTTGCCTTCAGCATTTATGAATAACATAGCACCTACAATAAACCCTATCCAATAATGTTAACAAAAGTAAAAGTGAGATAACACTTTTGCTGATGCAAGCATGGTATTTTAGCTGTTTCTACAAGTCTATGAGCTCATTTATTGTGACTTGTTTCATAGGACTCGTACCTGAGCGCTTCACAAAAAAACAATGCTGTATCAGGTGAGCGACCAAACATCATGATTTGAGCATGATTTGATTCAATGAACACAATTTAAAGATTCCATTAGGGTAGTCGTGGCCTAGTGGTGAGGGAGTGGGGCTTGTAACCTGAAGGTTGCCGGTTCGATTCCCACGCCTGCAGGAATTGAAATTTGGATTGTGAATAAACAGCACTCTCTCTCTGACTAAAATGCCCTTGAGCAAGACAACTAACCCCTAATTGCTCCCCTTGTAAGTCGCTTTGGATAAAAGCGTCTGCTAAATGATGAAAAAAATAAAATTATCAGCTGCTAGATTTTTTACACATACTAAACCACTAGCATTCAAATGGCGGACCCCGGAATGTTTCCATTTCCATTTCACTGGTGAGATCGTCTGATGCTAATTTGGTAGACATCGCCCAAACCTAGTATACACTACAGTTTACAAATAATGCTCTTTGTATTTTTTTCAAGGAACATGCCCAAAAAGAAGTCTTTATTAATTAACAGTTCCTGTAATCATAATTTGTGTGAGGAAAGGATCAAAGTTGTTGGTGTTTTACTGACGCTACTGTATTTCAGCTGGAAACTGCAGTGTATTGCATGTATAGGTACCTTTTGCGGAAATATTCCTAGAAGCATATTTTTCCAGTGAGCCTGTGTTGAAGAAAGTCAACATTTTTTGGAACAACCTGAGGTTGAGTAAGCGATAAGATCATTTTCTTTTTTTGGTTGAACTAACGAAACGTGAAACGGAAGTTGCGATCGTCTTTTCTTCCCTACTCTGATGTATTACTGAGTGGAACGGCTTCTGGAACAAGAAATAATGTTGAGAGTTACTTGATTTTGTTCATTTGGAAATCGATTGGATGATTGTGGTTTGCTATTGGTGGATCTCATGTGAGTGACAGATTGCCCCGCCCTGCGAGAGGGAGGGCAACTTATTTTGATTAAAAATTAGGGCACATGATTTAAAAAAAACAATGGTGTACACAGATCAATCATTTATAATAAACTGCGATATTCCATAAAAAAAAATTGAATCGTCAATTTTGATTTGATGGTGAGTTTAAAGGGATAGTTCACCCGAAAATGAAAAATATCCCATGATGTACTCACCCACAAGCCATCCTAGGTGTACATGACTATTTTCTTTCAGACGAACACATATATTTAAAAATATCCTGGCAATTCCGAGTTTTAAAGTGGCAGTGAATGACGGTGTGTTTTGAAGACTCCCAAAAATCCACCCATCCATCATAAATATAATCCAAATGGCTCCAGGTGGTTAAAGTCTTTCTGAAGAGAATTGATGGGTTTTTGTAAGAAAAAACCCGCCAAATAACTAGACTTTACACATACTACGCAAATACAAGAGTAATGATGTAGAAGTATCGTAAGCTTAGACGACTCTCGCAACAACTCAAGCTCCTCTTCTCTTATATCAAAATCCTCCAACATTACTCTTAAAAAATCTCGTTTTACACTCACTACACTACTCTTTCTCCATCAACTTCGCTTCTGCGTCCGTCATTGCATCAGATCGGGAGTCACTCTTCCACTACAAATCATTATTATAGTTAATAAAACATTTCTTACAATAAATAAACCCTGCCCTGGAATATATTTATGATGGTTGGATACATTTTTGGGGGGCTTTAAAGTAGACCCCCAATTCACTACCTATATAAAGCTTGGTAGAGCCAGGGTATTTTTAAATATATCTCATATTGTGTTCATCTGAAAGAAGATAGTCATACACCTAAGATGGCTTGAGGGATAATGGGATAATTTTGGTTGAACAATCCCTTTAAATCCGGGTGTAAATGGTCTCTCAACTGCGTTTTCCAGGCTAAGGATCTGGAAGCGTACCGCAGCCTGCCTCGTGATGTTGTCCCCTGGGCTCACCAGTTTCAGAGGGAAAACGCCCGCTCCTCACTCAGTGCCAACCATCCCATGGTGGACCGATGGCTTGAGCGCCAAGAACAGGTACTGTCAGAAACTCTTCCACATTTACCCAGTTCCAAATCGCCTCTTAACTCCAGTAAACTGTGTTGATACACAGTAAAAAACCCCAGAGTTAAATCAACTCTGCTCAGATAACATTTGGTCCCTCTCTAAATAGAGTTAAAGTCACACTGAACTCAGTTGATTTCATCTAAGACTGTGGCTGAAGTCAGCTGTTGTTCTTGAATTTCTCTTTTCTTCAGTGATTCTGCTTGTTAACAGCAGGCGTTCATCATTAATGTCCAATCATCGCTTAATTAATTGCTTAATTATCTCATTAACTTTAACTCTGCTTCAGTGTGACTTTAACACTATTTAGAGAGGGACCAAATGTTATCTGAGCAGAGTTGATTTAACTCTGGGGTTTTTACTGTGTGTGTGTGTGTGTGTATATATATATATACATATATGTTAGTTGGAGTTAAGGGTAGATTCAGGAGTCAAGGAGAGATTTTTGAATACAGTATTTGTATGAAAAAGGATTGTGAATGTGAAAAAGCATGAGAAAACAACCCCCACATTGTTGGATGAGGATTTCTCTAACCTTACAGAATGAGGGCTACGGTCTCCATAGACGTGGATGCTGAGAGTCTTTGAAATTCGGCTGTTTTGTCAATGTATCGGTGGAACTGTCTAAAGGTGTGTGGGAAGTGTTTCGAATTGCTCTCCTTCTCGTGGAGATGAGAGAAATAAAAGAAAGAGGCGAGGAAGGAGATTGAGATGTTTGAGGTTCCCAGCGTGCTGCGGGGAATTCACTTATTAATTTTCGCAATCGATTTTCTCGAACCACGAGCATCTATTTCACTCTTTCCCCCTACTTTTCTTTCTTTGGCCCATTGAAAAGGCTGTGACAGAGGTTCGGCGGCCTGTTTGCAATTCAGTTGGTCACAGTTTCTCATTCCCCAGCAGCTTGCAGAGAACCCCCCACCACCACCTCAAGGGCCCGTGGCACCGAGAGTCGTGCATCATCATTAGGGAAGTTGTCTTGCATGGAGGGGCCTCTGGGTTGGATGTCGGGCTGCTGGCGGGTTGAAAGGAGCAGTCAGTCAAGGCCTGAGCTCAGCCTGACAGACTCATTCATTTGAGCTTCAGTCTATTACAGCTTAGCCTGACCCCCCAGTCTGCTGCCCACCCGACCCTGGCTCGCTCCAGCTCACTTTCCTAAGCCACGCCATCGCAGCACCTCTGCCCTCTACTCTTATTAGACCATGCCTGTTTTCAACGCCTTTCATCTCATTTTCCCTTTTAGCAGGAAGTGGTTATTTGAAGTGACAGGCAGATTTCAAGACAGATGCAGAGATTCTTTTGTTATTCAAGCACACACAAACACATGCACGTTTCACATGTCATTGTTTATTAATATATATTTTAAAGATGTTTTAAATAAATTAGTTATATTTTACAGCCAAATTGTTTTTACAGTTTTGGTATGATACGTGGGAGGTAAATTACTGAATTTTATTTTCATTTTAAACTCTTTGGTGTTATTTTAGGATAATTGATGTCCTATTATAGTTTTAGTTCATGTTTTGAATTATGTTTTATTTTTAGTTTTCATTTTATTTTTTTTTAATGGTTTTGGTTTTAGTTATTGATAATAATCCAGTCCAGATTTGTGTTTGGTATTCTCTGTTGACTGGTTAGTCTCTAAATAAAAAATTAAAAAGGTAATTGCCGCTTTTTATCTAACAATTCTGACTTTTTCTTGCAATTGTGAGTTATGAAGTTAGAATTGCACGATATAAAGTCAGAATTGCAAGCGATTAATTTTGTATGACAGTATGCAGAGCTCACTTAGCTTGCAACATTTTTTGAGTAATTTATTCAGTATTGCACAGCATAGTAGATACTCAAGGATAACACAAGTCAAGTACGTGTTTGTATTTTACCTTCACTCGGTCTGTATCACCATATGACTGTCGTCTCCACTGGCTTATCAGGAAGTTCTAAGCAATTATGTCTTTATTGCCATCTTAAATATCCATTTAATCTTTAATTTCCCATTTACTTTTATTGGCTCTAATTGTTTAGTTGCCTTCCCTCTTCACTGCAGACTCAGTTCGATATAGCCTCCATTCTATTTGCATAATGTTGTGGCTTTTTTTTTTATAGACCTTGAGTAAGCTGCTTAATTAAGCTTGGCTATTTTCTCTTTATTAACCCTGTCAGGAATGCCAAAGTATGCATTTTAAACCACTCACAAGTTTTGGATTTTCAGCAGAAAAATGCTATTTTTCCTTGTTTTTAAATATATATTCCAGTGGCTTTAAATACCTTTAGTGTAAATGTGTATTATATTAATACTTTTTTTTTTTTTGGGACTCTCTCTCAAGATTTAATTTAAAAGTGGAAACGATCATGCATGAAGAACATCGAGTCATGTGTTACTTTGAGTAGAGAAGTAGAACTACTACTACTTTTTGTGCTACACATGCCACATGGAGTTGGTGCCTATTTTTCTGATGATTACATCAAATCAAAGAGATCACTTCCCGTGGTCACTTGTAATAAACTTTCCGGCACATAGTAAAAAGCTTTGCCATAGGGCTGCAACAACTAATCGATAAAATCGATAATGAAAATCATCGACAACGATTCTCATTATCGATTAGTCGGGTCTGCCCACCGTGCACGCAAAACTTCCGCCAGTCTTATCGAATTACAGCAGTGAATAACACATTTCTATGGACAAATGCATTTAAAAACAATGAAGGAAACAGAGTGAGCTGCTGCGGTAAAGGTGCGTAAACCAAACTGCCCAAAACATGAGAACTCTTCATTTTAAGCTTCAAACTAATGCATTCGCTCCGTGTTTAGCATGGCTTGACCTGTCGGGCGCCTGACAGATGCGCGCACGTCCTCAGCGCAAAACGTTCATTCTACGGCTATATCCTTATCTGTAAATGTTTAAAATTCACACAAGCATTTCCATTTTGCATAAAGGTTTATCCTGCGTTAAACTTCAAACTTAACTGAATGAGCGCCAGCGTCAGACAGACAGAACGTGGTAGAGAGCGAGAAAATTCATTTTCATTTTGTTGAAATATCTGTTGTTGAAAGTTCAATTTAGGTTTAAAAGTCAGTATGTCATTCAAGTACTTAATGGTAGTAACTGAACATTTCTCTTGCCAGTTGGATAACACCGAGTTTTTTTTTTTTTTTGATTCTCTTAATTGTCAGATTAAAAGAGAGTAGAGATTTAAACTATATTCACTATATACAGTGCTTAAATTTATTATACCACCGCCACTTAAGGTTTGTGCCACAGCTGGCCTAAACTAACGCTACTTTTGAATGATTTTTATGTTTATGTACTGGTTAATCCACCAGTATGTGTAAGCAGTTTAGTCACAGTAGTATTTCTAACGCTAAAATATAAATATTGTTTTCATGAATTTACTGTTTCACAAGAAAGCACTTTTTCAGATGCCCAATTACAGTAAATAACAACAGAGACTGTGGAAAAGTACATATAAATCAATGCCAGCAAGAATGCAAGCCGTTATCAAAGCCAAAGGAGCCCAAACAAAATGGGTGAATAATGACTTTTTGTCAGATCCCTAAAATATTTGTGTTCTCTTTTCTGTGACAGGTGGTCTTAGAAATTAAGCACTGCATGTTTTCATAGCATTCAATTGGCACGTTTGTTTGAAGTACATTGGGCAGGATGTGCAATAATGTGTTTTTTGTCAATAGAATAAAAAAAGAAAGAAAATCAATCATCGGATTTTTAATCCGATTAATTGAAAAAATAATTATTATAATAATCGTTAATTGCAGCCCTACTTTGCCACAACAACATGGTTGTTCCGGTTGTGTTTTAATTACAAGCTTATGTGCCACACTTTCATATTCCCACCTGGCACTCTTACAGTGAGGTGCTGGTGTCTTTCTCCATTGGGGATTGTTAGAGTGGCATTTCCTTTTTCATTTTTAAAAAAGTTCCTCTCCCTAGTGATGAATTAGAGATGACCCATCTGGGCAGGAAGAGGGCAGCATGAGGCTTCAGCTGCTCCTGCTAGCAGGTGGAATTGTGGGTAATGTAGAGTGAGGCAGGGTCATGAGGTCTCCTTCTTCTGGAACAAGTGAGGATGGATTTGAGAATTTCATGATCAAATTACTTTCTCATTATTATTCAAGAGAGTAGAAGTACAGCTTCAGTATCTGTCCATTTTATTCATTCAGGGTGATAAGATATTGTGAATTAGGCTAACCCAGAAATAAGAACTGTACGTGACCACTGTTACACTTTAGCTAGACTCTTGAGTTGAATTATGGAGATAGAATGCCCTTTTCTTTGTAGTCAATTAGAAATTCTCCAAGAATTACTTTTTCTCAGCTGTACATTTAATCTCGGAACAAGGAGACTAAATCCTGGATATTGTTTGATTAAGGGAAAAGAATTGCAAGAAGCCGTCAAATCAGTGCTTTATTACTGAGGAGTGCAATTTTCTACTAGCCAATTCTGTCTAATAAAAGTGGACTATGCATTATAAAGCTATAATTTAGTTAGTGTGTGTGATGTAAAAAAAAAAGTCTTCAGAACATCTTAAATGAGCTTTTTGTGGTTTGGTTTGGTCCATCATTGTCTAAAATCAGCCTAGTTAGAGAAATACCTCATGCAATTGAGGTACTAATTTCATGAACATGAAAAACTTTGAAGGAGTGCAAGGGTAAAACCAGCAGAGTACACCTGTAATACTCTAATTCGATATTTAATGTGGCACAGATTTCAGATGTGCTGTATTAGAAATGAATCATCAACTCACAATACATCAATTAGATGCAAGTTTTTACCAAGGATCTGTCGTTTTTGGAGTGCTTCAATATCAGTGAAACATCCCCTGTTAAAATCGTATAAAAAGATGCTTCGAAACCTTGATGATCAATAAAGCACGTGAAATAACGGACTTCAGGCTTTATTCTTATTTAATTGAATCTCTTTTACGATTTGATAAGTGCACTAAGCTTTATTGCATTTTTAATTTTAATTGGATTGACAGATGTTCTGCTGAAGCTGTGGTGCAACGTTAGAGATCTTTTATGTTATTATGAGAAGCGTTCAGTCTAGTCCATGGGTGTCCAAACTCGGTCCTGGAGAGTTTAGTTTTTATCAAAAACACTGCTGAATATCAAGCAAGTGTCCCCAACTTAAGCAAGCCAAAGGAACCAAAACTCCAACAAAATGGAGAAAAAAACCTTGGGAGAAACCAGGCTTAGTTCTCCTCTGGCCAACAGTGAACACTTGCCCGATACTCAGGCAGAGTTACAAGTCGTAAGTCCGATTGGAGTCGCAACAGTCAACATATTTAATCCAGTTCCATCTAGTTTAAGAGTTTAAGAGTCCAGTTTACTCTGTGGGATGAGTTACATGCTGAATTTTAATCCTTTGGGTTGGTGTTTTGTTTAAATGCGGAGAGTATGCTTTATTCCACTTCTATGGAAACTAATTAAGTCCTGTGTTTAATGTCCAAACAACAAACCACACTTCATCAAAAAATCTCTTTTCGTTCAATACAGAAGGATACCAGAGAGAGTGTGAGGTATAGATTTACCTCACATCCTGGTGAAACAGTACAGAACAGCCTCTGCGTTTCATCTTCCTGACAGAGGGATAGTGGATTGGTTCTGGGGCTGGAGGATTCTGCTTTCTCACACTCTATCTTGCTTTCTGCTAGTCCTCCACAGGTTTTGTTTCCATTCTTTTCGAAAAATGAATCCTCTCCCTCCTCATTCATCTGTTCTCTCTCTCTCCCAATTCAGTAGAAAAGACAAGGGGTTCTTCCACCCCCTCTGAAAGGTTTCACATTCTTTGTTGTTACTTTTTCCCCTCCCTCTCATATGTACTGCCTTTCGCCGTGTGCCTGCACACAGTAACGCACATGCATTCTCGCCGCGAGCGCATAGCAAACCTGGCCTGTAGGTGCTGCTCTGATCTCATTGTTTGAACCCTCCTCCAAGAGGAAAGAAACAAAGAAAAAAAAGGGCAGATAGAAGAAACCCTCTTTCCCTTGGCTCCTTTGAAAGGCCTCTCCCATCATGCCACACACATACACACACACACACTGTGATTATTCACAGTGCAAATGGCAGCCCACCAGAGAGCAGCTCCTACAAAGAAACCCAGACAATGCAACCTGAGACACTGCTAAGCTCAGCCTACCGTAATTAACTATCTGCCTTGTTCCTGCCTGCTGGCTTCATCCCTCACACTCATTTGGCCTCCATTTACCCATGTAAACAAATAAAATGCATTTCTTTTTCTTTTGCACTTTCTTATGAAGCTACATTGCAAAGAGCTTCAGAGATTTCCTAAACAAGGTCCACCGCCGACACGTTAGCAAAAGCTTTATTCAGTAATGCTGCGCCTGTTGATCTAGCTTTAATTTCTTCTCTGGCCCTATTAAACACGCATTCAAATACAAAATCACCCCCTTCGTATTCTGTCTTTGAGTATAAGAACTGTTGTGCGTGATGATCCAGGTGTCGGCAAGACTCACTGCAGAGTTCAGCAATCTTTGAGGGACCGAGCGGTGAGGTGGATATAAAGTCTGACCTTTAACCCCTTAATCTAATGTCTTGGTGTCCTCGCATTCCCCAGGTCCACAGCTGACACCGTTCAACCTGTCTGAAAGGCTCTCTTCACAGGCTTGTCCTAAGGAGAGCACTTAGCAAACTTAAACAATTCTTCTCCATTAACCTGCCACCACTGGTCTACACCATGACCTTTTCACGCTACGCCAACTTGAAGCAAGTGAAAGAACCATCCTGGAAAGTCAAGCTTAAAATAGTTTAAGGTGGTGGGCTGGGACTTGAAACATAGTAGGTTTTTCTACTGGACCAACCTCGTTCAAAGCTTTGTTAGGTAGTTTACTAGCCAGACTGTCGGCTGTTGTGGCCTGAATGAACTGGTGATCTCGATCTGAAACCAACTGGGTGCCATGTTCCATTAAAATTGCTTAACTAACTTAGACTGGTGTGACCAGTTTTTATTTTTATTATTATTTTTTTTATATTAGTTTTTTTTTTCCTCTTGGCCCTTGACCAAGATGGTCTACCAGCTCAGCTGGTCCATTACCAGCTTGCAGTCCAGTTTTCCAACCAGGTACAACATAGAAACCACCTACAATGTTCCAAAAACCAACTGCCACTTTAAACGAGTTTTATCTGGATTTTCTAGCAGGCAAAATCAATAAAATCACATAAGTGGGCGGTTTTACCTTTCCTGCGGGGCGGGAGTGGGCGGTCAGAAAATTTAGCGGGAGACCCGCGGGGAACAGTAAGATTTGGCGTGTAGTAGAAATGGAGTCAACACAAGAAGTTGAGATGAAAATTAAAGCGGCTGTTTACTTGACAAAAGCAAAACAAGTCAGACATATAGAAACAATTCTAAATTGACCCTTCGCAAACAGTTTGATTGACAGGCGATCTAACCAATAACAACGCCGAATCTGTCGTCTTTTTTAAGATGTGCATCAGGCTAGAAGTTTGGGGATAACTCCTTTGTTTTTGGGAATGTCTGGGAATGAGTGGGGCCGGTCAAGGCCATTATTTGGAATGGTTAAATAATTGTAGGTGAACTGTTTGTTTTTTTTCAAGTGATTATTTGGACAATTAAAAGAAAGTGAACTGAAGCCAATGCTAAATCATTGATCTGGGGTGGTCTAGTGTTAAAGCTCAAGGCCAGGAACCATAAAGTTGCTAGTTCGAACTCAATAAGGACTCTTGAACAACATTATCGGAGTCTAATCAGACCATGTTTTTATGACAATATTCCTCTCTCTGTCAAAAAATAAATATATCATTACCCTCGGTGATCAATAAAGGATACGCATCTGTCTATTGAGACGATGCGAAACTCTTCACACCTGTCGTCCTGACAAAACCCTTTACCTGTAATCATGAGTCCATCCTCCAAAACATGTCAACCCTGTCTATACTTCACACCGTTATTTATGTTCTCTCTTTCTTTTCACCCAGTCTTTTATTTCCACATGGGTGATTATGAGTGTGTTATGTCCTGATTAGAATTAGTGAGTGCACTTTGTGCTCTGCTCTACAGAGTGAGAAATCACTCCCTCAGTGAGAATAATTGAGCCCAGGCCCGGTTGCCAGCTCATTACCCACAAATCATAGTAGGCTGGGGCAACTTAGCAGGAGACAATAATGACTTTGGGGAATTTGGAACCTCACCATGGTGAAAACCGCTGTTACGCTAAGGGCATATCAGAGGTGGGGAACTCCGGATGCTGGGTGGAGATGTATGAAAATTAGGCGAGAAGTCAAGTTGTGGTGTTACTCTACTCAAATGGCAACGTTAGAACTGTCAGCGGTGATGTAAAAGACTATGGTGCAACAAACTGTGAATGAAAGTAAAACGAGGTTCTTGTCAGGCAATTTCTCAGATGGAGGGTCCTCTCAAATAGACTGGACTTGATCCAAGCTTCGTTGTTGACGGACTGCGGGAATTAGCCATGCTTGAAAAGCGCTAACATCCATCAAAGGTTTTGCATTTGTACCAGACAAATTCCTTTGAAAGAGCATTTTGGCATTAAGCGGCATCCCCCTTTCTTGCTCTCTCTCCAGCTAAGTGGTCTACACCTGGACGCAATTAAATAGCCGGAAAACAAGGGTAATTTAGGGAAGACGTGTCGCAGTTTACGCAAATAGTGAGCGTTCCAAAAAATTCAAATTTTTTTTGAAAGCTAAGTGGACTTTATTCTTCCAAATCTATTAGACTAAACACTCCAGCGCCATTTATTTGGATGACAGCTACGCAATGAGGTGGAAGATAGACTTTGGAGACTGACAGTATCTGATTTCCCAGCCTTACTGAATAATTCATTCCTATTTATTTGATTTTTTTTTTATTTTTTTGCTGTTTTCCAGTCTTTGTTCCAGTTTATAATGTGAGTGTCTCCTTCGCTCCAAGTCATTTGTCTCAAATGAGTCCACTCCACAGTGTCCATGTCCATCGTACCAACAGGCCGCTTTCGTTCTTTTATTGCTTCCATTAGAGCGTAATGCTTTTAAGTTGCCATAGGAATACGGCCAACTGTAAACAGCTCCACTTCTGTGAATGGAGACCAGGAGGAGTCCTTCTGCCCATTTAGAGAAAAGAGAAACGCATTTGATGTGCATGAGTGGTGAAGAAAAGGTCCGCGGTGGCCTTCTCTGAATTGACAGGATGGAGTGAAATGCAGATACAGGCTGAGTGGAAGGTCTATCTGCTTATTTCTTTCTGTGGGAAGTGAAATCACTCACAAATTGGTCTCTGCAGGATGAGGACCGCATAGTGGGCTTACTTGTCTCCGTTGTGCGGGGAGTCCCTCAGTTCCATAACCTGGCTGTCCACAGGTGAAGCATAATGAATGCAGAGATGAATATGCATCAGTAGATGCTGTTCAAAAGTAAATTGTGCATCGCATGCTGTTATTTTCGATGAAGACTTCGTTCCCACCAGTATGAGGCCTTTGCCAGCGTTCAGTACTGTGAAATGATTAAAAACCGAACCAGCTGTCCCTCAAGCGCCAGCTTAAAAGTCATGAATTATCATAATTTGTCGTTATTTCAAAATAAAAGTCAATCATGCAAGTATATTTGACCTAAAGTAGTAATATTTGCATCTTGATTGCATTAAAAATAACTGTACTTTAAAAAACAAATGGCATAAAATAAAATAATTCTATTAAAAAGAATAGTTGACTTTAAACTGCATTTTGTTGTGTAATATTTGTATATTGATTGCATATAGAAAATTGTAATGGAATAAACATAACAGTTTTATTTATAGGGACAGTTCACGGAAGAACATTGCATTCTTCTTGGAACACAGATGGAAATATCTGGAAGAACATCGAAGTGTAATTTTACGCATATCTGATAAGGAACAGACCAAAAATTACATCAAACCTGACTTGACTCAGCTCGTTTGACTGTGGAAAAATGAAGATCGTTTAAAACAAAGCAGCTATAGTGTTTCGTAATTTATAGTCTCATAATTTATTAGCAGTCGCTTAGTACTCATTGTCTCCTAATTTGTGTATATTTAATAGTCCTTCATGGAGTTTCACTTTCAGGCCAACTATTTTTTGGACTGCTGTTAAACTGCTGGGCTACTTTGAGTTATTGCTCTCTGCTTATGAATTCTGGTGCGCCTCAAAGACTTTTCCCCATTCTTTCCTAGTGGAACAGACTCTGGAGTGGGAGGATGTCTTGGATGGTTGCACCTTTGAACCTGACTGATGCTTTTGTGATTGGTCTAAAAATACAGCTTGTAGCTCAGGCTGTCAATATATCAGGGATCTGTCTCAACAGAACAAGGGCGGAAAAGGAATCAGCCATGTTTATTCTATGAAACAAAAATTTTAGCGCACACATGGTGACGTGCTTCTCTGCTCCCCTCCTTCCTGTGTTTGTTCTAGCCTTCATTCAAATGAAAATGCTGTATGTGTTACTTTTGGCATATGTGCTTTTCAAGTGGGAATAGCAAGTGTGGATTTGTATTGTCTTGCAATATAAAAGCTGCCCTATTTCAATTGTTGGCTTATTATAAATTGGCTTCACAATGTAACCATTGAACTTGGTGCTTACAAGATTCATCCTATAAAGTGTTGACAATTGAATGAACAGGCTTCCTGTACAGACAAAGAGGCAAAAGAAGGGCCATATCCTGTCATGAACCAAACGTGCAAGTTGGTTCAAGCATTTGGATAAGAAGTTTAGCAGTATCGTGGATTTTTTTTTTTTTTTTTTTTGTGAGCAGGTTCATTTAGGGAACACCATCGGCATGGCTTCCCACACACAGGTTGAAACAATACCAAAATAATAATAGTTATACTTGCTGTGATTTCCAAAAGTATGTCAGGAAACTGTAGGTTGCAGCAAATGGTAATGTTCCTTGACCTTTTGTCTTGGCTAAATGCGGTGGGCTAAATGCAATGCAATCTCATGAGATTAAAAAAAAAAAAGTATTGTGTTGTATTTAGCTATGTTTTGGCCTTTTTACACAAAGGAATTGATATCCATGTTCGCTCACTGTCATTCATTAGATTCAAATGCTGCCAGCTGTACATTCCCATCAATTAACTTGTCCCAGTGAGTCCAGGAAACACACATACACACACACACCCAACTACTTTTCTGTTCCCAATTCCAGAGCACCATAAGAAAGTAATAGACAGTAGACCACACACAAACCCTTCAGCTTTGGAAAACAATAGATTATAACACAATTGACTACATAAGGCTGCAAACAATCTATCTAATCAAATACATTTTCCATCCATTGCAATGAACTGCCAAAATTAGGTTAATCAAGACTAATTTCTACAAAACTTGTCACTGGACAGTATGAAGCATCTCTGTTCCCTGTCTCTGCACCCAAAAAATAATCATCTGCCTTCATGTTGTTTCAGACCTGTTTTATTTCTTCCATTCAAAACACACACACACACACACACACACGTTGTCTTTTCATGTTTTATGGGGACATTCCATAGGCGTAATGGTTTGTATACTGTAAAAACTGTGTATTCTGTCCCCCTACACTACCCCTACCCCTAAAGCTACCCATCCCAGAAAATGTTCTGCCATCATAGATTTTCAAAAAAGATAATTCTGTATGATTTTTCAGCTTGTTTCCTCATGGGGACCAAAAAAATGTCCCAACAAGATCAAAATTTACTAGTATTACTATACCTGTGGGGACATTTGGTCCCCATAACGTAGGGAATACCCGCCCACACATACACACACACACACACACACACACACACACACACACACACACACACAGGTTTGTTTTGCTATGTTAGTGAGAACATTCCATAGGTGGGTTTTTGGGTTTTATTCTATACAAACTGTACATTCTATCGCCCTACACTAGCCCTTCCCCTAAACCTACCCATCACAGAAAACATTCTGCATTTTTACATTTTTAATAAGACATCGTTTAATATGTTTTTAAAGCTATTTTAAATATGAGGACTCATGAAATGCCCTAAATAAATAAATCCTAATCCTAAATAAAGGATTATTAGGAACACCTGTTCAATTTCTCATTAATGCAATTATCTAATCAACCAATCACATGACAGTTGCTTCAATGCATTTAGGGGTGTGGTCCTGGTCAAGACAATCTCCTGAACTCCAAACTGAATGTCAGAATGGGAAAGAAAGGTGATTTAAGCAATTTTGAGCATGGCATGGTTGTTGGTGCCAGACGGGCCGGTCTGAGTATTTCACAATCTGCTCAGTTACTGGGATTTTCACGCACAACCATTTCTAGGGTTTGCAAAGAATGGTGTGAAAAGGGAAAAACATCCAGTATGCGGCAGTCCTGTGGGAGAAAATGCCTTGTTGATGCTAGAGGTCAGAGGAGAATGGGCCGACTGATTCAAGCTGATAGGAGAGCAACTTTGACTGAAATAACCACTCGTTACAACCGAGGTCTGCAGCAAAGCATTTGTGAAGCCACAACACGCACAACCTTGAGGCGGATGGGCTACATCAGCAGAAAACCCCACCGGGTACCACTCATCTCCACTACAAATAGGAAAAAGAGGCTACAATTTGCACAAGCTCACCAAAATTGGACAGTTGAAGACTGGAAAAATGTTGCCTGATCCGATGAGTCTCGATCTCTGTTGAGACATTCAGATGGTAGAGTCAGAATTTGGCGTAAACATAATGAGAACATGGATCCATCATGCCTTGTTACCACTGTGCAGGCTGGTGGTGGTGGTGGTGTAATGGTGTGGGGAATGTTTTCTTGGCACACTTTAGGCCCCTTAGTGCCAATTGGGCATCGTTAAAATGCCACGGCCTACCTGAGCATTGTTTCTGACCATGTCCATCCCTTTATGACCACCATGTACCCATCCTCTGATGGCTACTTCCAGCAGGATAATGCACCATGTCACAAAGCTCGAATCATTTCAAATTGGTTTCTTGAACATGACAATGAGTTCACTGTACTAAAATGGCCCCACAGTCACCAGATCTCAACCCAATAGAGCATCTTTGGGATGTGGTGGAACGGGAGCTTCGTGCCCTGGATGTGCATCCCACAAATCTCCATCAACTGCAAGATGCTATCCAATCAATATGGGCCAACATTTCTAAATAATGCTTTCAGCACCTTGTTGAATCAATGCCACATAGAATTATGGCAGTTCTGAAGGCGAAAGGGGGTCAAACACAGTATCAGTCTGGTGTTCCTAATAATCCTTTAGGTGAGTGTATATGGTCTGTTAAATTTCCCATTGCAGCTCAGGATAGTTGTTTAGGACTGTGTGTGTTATTGTGCTGACATCAGCCAATCAGTGTTGTCATGATGTCATTTTCCTACAGCTTCAGAGTGATCATTCATATAGCAGTTACAGTTTTAAGGAACCTGCAGAACTGAGCACCCATGGGTAAAGATGGCCGATTTTAAATTGCCGCTGAGATGAATGTGAGTACTAATGGGCAGCTCTCTCCAGATGTTATATACCTGTTTAAAATAACTGATGTGTTTCAGCATATCCAGAAATGATCCTCTGGAGTACTCATGAAATCGCCGTTCTGTTTCCACTTTATCCTCCGATCTCTGCTAATGTCTTTATGATCTCAGGTTTTTGTTGCATTTTGTAATCACACATATGCTCAATGACCTTCATGGCTTAGAGCCAGATTAATAGCTCCATACGGAGTTAGAGGGACGATCCTCCCTCTTAATCACCTCTAAATTATGATTAATCATAGAAAAGCAGTCATGAGTGTGCAAGATGTTCAGCTCAAGGCATCTCAGAGTTACTGTAGCCTGAGCTGTCTTTTTCTATATGAGGAGAATGTCTTCAATCTAGTTTTTTCAGTCACATGGGTTCAGTTTAGCTGAATTTTGAACAATTAATAAAATGATTTAGTTGGGGAAAAGATTCTTAAGAAACGACTCTGATGCAGGGAGACATGGCAAAGTCTCTGACCACATGTTATATTGTTGGACAAACTAATATCAATCAACCACTTAGCTGAATATTGGGGTTTTCCGTACGGTCTTGTGAGATTGTTGTCACTATATCGTCGGACATTCTTACAAAGAGAAAAACTCCGGGCTGAACCAGCAAATCACTTCAAAAGTGGCCCCAGACAAAAGCAGGCAGTGATAACTCGATTTTCAATAATTCATGCGCTCTTAAAGCTCTGTGTGGGATATGAGAAAGTATTCCTGCCTGTGGTTATTGATGAAGGCATGCCAGTTAAAGGCAATGCCTGCTTTAGGTTTTATTATTGACTAAATGATTGATTTAAAGCCTCATAATTAGCTGACCTAATTTAATAAAAGTGCAATTTAACTATACTGCAGCCCTACCGAAGCGTGCTGTGGCATTGATAGATATGCCTGTGCGTGTATAAAATCACAACTGACAGATGATGTATTCGGTACAGATGCATTTCGTTGACTGAATGAGAGAAAGAGAGGGAGGGACATTGACATTTTGTCCCGTGTCCCACTGCAGGTCACTCTCGCTAACTTCTCCTCTCCTTGATCTAGACAAATGTGAATTAGCTCACATATCTGATTTAATTTACTTAATAGCATTAAGGACCTGTTTGGCTTTAATTTGCTCAAAGTAATCCTTGGCGGAGCCAAACTTTTATACACCATTAGCGGTGTCTTAAAAAACAAAGGGGAGACAGGTTTAAAAGGGTTGATGTCGTTGTTGATTTAAACAAGGGAAAATAAGAGTTGAAATACAGTGGCAGAAATAAAACTTTGCTCATTGGATTACAGGATGCCAGGTTTCAACTGCTGCCCGTGTTTATGGGAATTCAGATATGGTGTTTTCTAAGTCAAGCAGCTCTATTTCTGTTGCTCATGTTTGGTTTGGTTTTATTTGGTTGAGTTGGGTTAGGTTAGGTTTGTTTTTTATTTGGTTTTGGGCTGGGTTGGTTTGGTCTGAGCTGGCTTTGATTTGGTATAATTTGGTTTGTTTGGGTTTTTGGGTTGGGTTGGTTTGGTTAGTTTTTTGGTTTGGTTGAGCTTGGCTGGTTTTGGCTTCGTTGGGTTGGGTTGGGTTGAGTTTGATTTGATTTGTTTTGATTGGTTTGGGTTTGGTTGAGTTGAGTTGGGTTTTATTTTGTTGGCTTGGGTTTGGTTTTGTTGGGCTGGCTTTGATTTGGTTTTGGTTTGGCTGATCTGGGTTGGCTTTGATTCAGTTTGGTTTGGTTGGGTTTGGTTTTATTTGATTGGATTAGGTTAGATTGGGATGGCTTTGATTTGGTGTGTTTGGGTTTGGTTTGGTTGGGTTTTTAGTTTGGTTTGGTTAGGTTCTTAGTTTGGTTGGGCTGGGCTGGCTTTGGTTTGGTTGGGTTTTTCTGGGTTGGTTTGGGATTGGCTTGATTTGATTTGGTTGGTTTGGGTTGAGTTGGGTTTGATTTGGTTGGTTTGGTTTGGTTGGGCTGGGCTGGCTTTGGACTGGATTGGTTTGATTTAGTTTTGGTTTGACTGGTCTGGGTTGGCTTTGATTAATTTTGGTTTGGTTGAGTTTGGTTGGGTTAGGTTAGGTTTGGTTGGGTTTGGGTTGGGTGGTCTGGGATGGCTTTGATTTGGTTTGTTTGGGGCTGGCTTTGAACTGGATTGGTTTGATTTGGTTTTGGTTTGACTGGTCTGGGTTGGCTTTGATTTAGTTTGATTGGGTTTGGTTTGCTGATTTTGATTTGTTTTGTTTTTTTGTTTTTTTTTTTGCTTTGCTTCGTTTTATTATCTTGTTAACACACTTAACACAATACAAGCTCTGTAGGGGCATTCAGTACTGTTCAAAATGCCTGAAAACAGAAAAATTAATCAATAAAAAATAATTGGGCAACACATGTGCTGAGCTTGTTTTGTCTGAAATAAAAGCGCTACTAGATAAACAGACTCACTCCTTACTGCCCCAGAACAAGTACGGGTCTCTTTGAAGTCTCATTTTTGACCCACAGGTGCCATTACAGCGGAATATGAAAGTGTCTGAACATGAGTTCAAAACTTGGAAATATTACTGCCCCGCTCACCTAAGGCACACTCATGAGCCCAACAAACTGACAACACACCATCACAGTTCTCATTTCTCGCCACACAGCTGAGCCAAATTTCCACAGGAGACAAGTAATAATCGTTGTAGAGATGTTGCAGCTGATATGTCTCTCAGAGGGTGATATCTTTGAAAAGAATCACACTGTTGTCCCTTTTAACAACAACAACAACAACAACAACAAAAGAACCATGGGATTTAGTTATTTGGCCAAGGTAAGACCATGGTTCTTTGGACTTATTCTATGGTAATGCAATGTTTTTGGACATGTACCATGATGAACCATCTTATAATTTGAAGAACCTTGTAGTGCCATGTAAATACCACAATATTTGAAAATGGTAATCATATAATACAATAGTATCTGGTATTTTCACTCAACCATGTCACAGTGGGGGAAAACAATTTATTAAATTCAAAGTCAACTAGTCTTTTTCATAAAACAATATGAAATAAATATTCATTTTTGCAATTATAGCATCTCTTTGTGGCTTTGTTGATGTTTGTTTGTATTGATGGGTCGATTGTTTTATCCGTGTTGAGGACATGCGAAATACTCTGATGAAAAATAAGTTAATCTAAGATTTAATCAATGCACAAGACGACGGACATATTATGAGGCCTGATTACAGGCGTGCATTAATGGATTTTACAGTCGCCTGTTAATATCCCCTGTGACATGATAAGTGTATGAAATGTCTATAAATGGGCTATATTTTTTCATTTGACACTCCAAATAAACAGTGGCACAAATCAACCACAGTGGGATAGTGTTTGTATAAGTAGATTACAGAAGTGGGTCAGCTTTATGTCCGGTAATGACTTTAAGTCATCATTTAGGTCCTTTTAGCATTCATTCCCCCAACACAAATACAAATAAGCATCATGAAAATGATGAGTAGTGTGATCCATTGACTGTTGTAATGGAGATTTTGTTTAGCAGTGGGATGAAATGACCCCGTGTTTAAGAGAAGGATGTGAAAAACCCAAGTCACGTTCAATTAAATCAGTCTAATTGAGGTAATAGGAGTTGCCTCTGAGGACAGACATAGTATAATGGCGCATTGTGGCGCCTACAGAAGGCCTTTCATCTCCATTTGAGTAAAGCATTTTCTGTTTCTTTATCGTCCTGAATGTTCCACATCAGACAAACTCTGTGGGTCCCAGTTGTGTATCACCTACCGACCCTATCGGCATCACATAAGGGTCACCGGTTCCACCAACCAGGCACAAGATTTATTGGACAGCCATAGTATTTCTCATGCTACGTTAATTTATTTTGTTTGGCTTTTTCTGTGTTGTTTTTTTGGGTGTGTTTTACCAACTTTTGTACGCATAGTCAGGAACTGGACTAAGGTCACTATTAATAGAGTTTGTAAATATTTGGACAATCATTGTTCGAATGAGTCTGTACAAATTGTCCGCTTCCTTATATTTTCCTTAAAGCACTTTTCCTGCACTTTAAATTGGACAAAAATATAGTCCTTTAGATAAAAACGCGGAGCTGTGTGTTTGTGTATAGATTTTAAGATATTCCCCACAATACCTCTGATCCGGAGAACATTAGTGAGGAGAGCGGAAAATACTACAATTGTTTTTATAGTAGTCTCACATAGCCATGTTTTTGACTGTTAGCGTAAAGTCCAGTCCAGTTTAGAGCTTATTAGTAACCTACTGATTAGTTCTCAGACAGAACACAGAAAAGTATGACAGTTGGTATCTTAATTAAACTCTTTTTAGATGCTCAGACTTGGAAGACCTGCTAAACCAGCATAAGCAAACCAGTTTCAGCTAATTTAAGCATTCGTTTTTCTTCCAGTTCCCTTGTAAATACAGTGTATTTTCCACATGAATTTATGCATCCTGACTCCAAGAAGTTGATAAAAAGCCACCAATCGAACTGATCCTGCTGTTTTTCTGCCAGCGCTTTGTTTTTTGTGTTCAGCATGCCTCAGACAAACTGAGGCAATACCACAATGCAGTGGTTTTAAATTCACCGTGAAACCTAATTTGTCAGTTTTTATTTTCTTAGGCAAAATTGCAGTATTTATAAAAACTATTTATCTGTGCACATTGTTATTATTTTTATTTTAAATTCAGGTACTTCATTATCTTGAATCCAAATAACTTCTCCTAGCTCTTCTCTGATGATGTGTTTACTGGTGTGAGGGCAAGTCAACCTGAGATCCACCAATAGAAAACCTCAACCATTCAATCAATTTCCCATGGACAAAATCAAGCCCCACAATGTTCTAGAAGACGTTTCACTCATCACTATAGGGAAGAAACGGTCACAACTTCCATTTTACGCTTACTTTAACTATCGTGATCTCTGTGCGTAAAATCGACCTTAGACCCAACGCTAGAGGGTAAACCTCCACTGTCGCTAACTGTCATGTTACACCACTGTCAACAGCAGAACTTCCTGATTTCCTCTGGTTGTTCTGGAGGTCAAACACTGGTTCTCTCCACAGACGTGACCTTCAAGCCCTCCAGCTAGGCTTTGGTAGGATCACGCAGAGCTCAGTTTAAATTTCATCCAACGTTTGGTTATCAAGCATCAATGTGTGCGACTTATGATTCATTGGCCGCTATAGGTTAATAAATAGAAAGTGCAGTAAGCAGTAAGACTTTTTGCGCTACCAACCAGTGTGTTTATATTTACAGTAATAGCACATCACGCTATTTATGTGATGCTTGAACAGCTAGAATCAAATGACTCTAGAAGCCTTGCACATTCATTACGAATGTCTGCGCCGCTATTACGCTAAAATAAGTTGAATAGTCCAAGCTCCCACTGGAAAACTTACTCCCTTCAGCTCCTTAAAATCTAGCAGTCTCTCAATGTGACCGACCTCCTGCATCTGCCAGGAACAATAATATAATGCACTGTCTGTCTAATCGCCAGCTTTGTAACCTCTGGCTTCCTGTAACTGCTGCACTGAGTGGCTTCTGGCCTTCACCCAAGCTCACAAACACACACAAACACTCTTATTTTTAGTCTCCACATATCAGCAGATGCCTTAAGCACCCAAATGACAGCAGTGGATTCATCCCTCAAAGCTGATGTGGATCTTTGCCTTTGGGACACCCATAAAATGACCTTTTTCCCCCTGTGGTGGGCTGATGCAGGAGTTTTTCATTGGAGCTGGCATTTGGCAGGTGTACAGAACCGGACAATGGAGCTTCTGGCATCCGGCCTCGTTTTCTGTGTCTGTCATTACTGCTGCTACCTGGCAAAGTAACACTTTGTGTTCTGTGACTTTGTGACAGGAACCATTCTCTCCTGTCCACAACCACCTGGACCGACTCTCAAGGTCCAATGTGATACTCCTCACCGCTCCAATTTATATCTCATTGCTAATAAGCTCATTCTCTGGCTGCTGACAGCAAAAATCACAGCTGAATAGAGACGATCCAGCACAGCTGCATTCATGTCACATGAAACTCTCAGTATCCCAGTACTTGTATGTCAGAGTTGCACGATATAAAGTCCGAATTGCATGATATAAAGCCAGAATTGTGAGTTACAAAGTCAGAATTGCGAGTTATAAAAGTCAGAATTGCGAGATATAAAGTCAGAATTGTGAGTTACAAAGTCAGAATTGCGAGTTATAAAGTCAGAATTGCGAGATATAAAGTCAGAATTGCGAGATATAAAGTCTGAATTGCATGATATAAAGTCAGAATTGCGAGTCAAAAAGTCAGAATTGCGAAATATAAAGTCAGAATTGTGTGTTACAAAGTCAGAATTGCGAGTTATAAAGTCAGAATTGCGAGATATAAAGTCAGAATTGCGAGATATAAAGTCAGAATTGCACGATATAAAGTCAGAATTGCGAGATATAAAGTCAGAATTGCACGATATAAAGTCAGAATTGCGAGTTATAAAGTCAGAATTGCGAAATATAAAGTCAGAATTGTGTGTTACGTTACAAAGTCAGAATTGCGAGTTATAAAGTCAGAATTGCGAGATATAAAGTCAGAATTGCGAGATATAAAGTCAGAATTGCGAGATATAAAGTCAGAATTGCGAGTTGTAAAGTCAGAATTGCGAGTTATAAAGTCAGAATTGCAAGTTATAAAGTCAGAATTGCGAGATATAAAGTCAGAATTGCGAGATATAAAGTCAGAATTGCGAGATATAAAGTCAGAATTGTGAGTTATAAAGTCAGAATTGCGAGTTGTAAAGTCAGAATTGCGAGTTGTAAAGTCAGAATTGCGAGTTATAAAGTCAGAATTGCGAGTTGTAAAGTCAGAATTGCGAGTTATAAAGTCAGAATTGTGAGATACAAAGTCAGAATTGCGAGTTATAAAGTCAGAATTGCGAGATATAAAGTCAGAATTGCGAGATATAAAGTCAGAATTGTGAGATACAAAGTCAGAATTGCGAGATATAAAGTCAGAATTGCGAGTTGTAAAGTCAGAATTGCGAGTTATAAAGTCAGAATTGCGAGATATAAAGTCAGAATTGCGAGATATAAAGTCAGAATTGTGAGATACAAAGTCAGAATTGCGAGTTGTAAAGTCAGAATTGCGAGTTATAAAGTCAGAATTGCGAGATATAAAGTCAGAATTGCGAGATATAAAGTCAGAATTGCGAGATATAAAGTCAGAATTGCGAGTTGTAAAGTCAGAATTGCGAGTTATAAAGTCAGAATTGCGAGTTATAAAGTCAGAATTGTGAGATATAAAGTCAGAATTGCGAGATATAAAGTCAGAATTGCGAGTTATAAAGTCAGAATTGTGAGATATAAAGTCAGAATTGCGAGATATAAAGTCAGAATTGTGAGATACAAAGTCAGAATTGCGAGTTATAAAGTCAGAATTGCGAGATATAAAGTCAGAATTGCGAGATATAAAGTCAGAATTGTGAGTTACAAAGTCAGAATTGCGAGATATAAAGTCAGAATTGCGAGTTGTAAAGTCAGAATTGCGAGTTATAAAGTCAGAATTGCGAGTTGTAAAGTCAGAATTGCGAGTTGTAAAGTCAGAATTGCGAGTTGTAAAGTCAGAATTGCGAGTTATAAAGTCAGAATTGCGAGTTAACGTCAGAATTTGCAATTATTGGGGAAAAAGACTGACCTTTTTTTTTTTTTTTTTCCTCAGAATTGCAAGTTTATCTCACAATTCTGACCGTAAATTACAATTGTGTGTCATAAAGTCAAAATTGCGAGATCAGAATTGGTCAGAAGAGTAGCTCTTTGAAATCATTACTTGGATATTGGAGTTCTCAAAAAGAAAAAAAAAGTGTCCAAAACATAATAAAACAAACACAACAAAAAAAAAATACAGGACAACATGCATCCTTTGTGGCTGAGAATTCATGTCAAAGCAAGTCTAAGAGGGACCAAAGAACCAAAACCCCTCAATCGAGCTTATCTAATGACAGTAGAATATATTCCACACATTAATTCCCCTCGAACCCTTGACTGTGGATCATTTCCAAAGCCAAGTGAGTGTCTAGACACGGGGCGAGATTCTGCAATGGTTTGTTAGCCACGGATATTAATATTCCAGTGGTCTCACCCTTAACCTTCCCCTCTCACCAAAATGTCAAGCACATCTAAATAAGCGCTTCTCCGTCTTTATATGGAAATGCATTCAGTCTTTTCCGACAGTCACCCTCCACCACACGCATCCGCGAGTCTGAAGAGGATGACTGGAGTCCTATTTTCCTCCGACTGTATTTTATTTTATTTTTTTTTATCGTTGTAGAGGTTAAAGAATGAGAGGAGGTCATGAAAATTTTATTAGCGAACCTCCAAAAAAGCAGCGCCAGGTCTGTTACTTGATTCTGGTGAAAATAAGTCAATTGCCTCTCCAAACGCAGTCGATTGTCAGTGGTTTAGCAATTTGCAGCCCGATACACTGTGTTTTTTTGGGGGTTTTTTCTACAGAAATGACTGGATTTTTGCCTCATCTCCATGTAGGGTTGGAAGAAATCTTAATTATATTTTATCCAGAATATTCAATCAAACCTTGTCACACACTCCACTGAATTAAGAATTATTGCACCAATTTGGGTCAGATTTCCTCATTTACAGGTATACGTCTCACTGATTTTCAAAATTGATATCTGATATTTGAAACATGATGATAGAAAAGTCTGGACCGAAATGAGACAATGTTTTTACATGACAGAATGCAACAAAGCAATATGTAAATACAATATTTAGATTAGATTAGATTCAACTTTATTGTTCTAACCAGAGGTGCAATAGGCAGTAAGTGCAGAATATACAAAATCTACAATATGTACAACAGCTATACAGATAAATGTTATGGGCATAATTTACAGATTATAAATACTATCAACATGATATACAGATAGGTGTACTATGAACATATGAACAATTTCCACTGTTGTAATGGACAGTAAAGTGCATAAAAAAATATTTTTCAACTTTACAGTCCATCCCCGCTAAAGGAAAATATATAGGAAGAGCAGGAGAATGAGTTGATCTCTATTAAGAACACGTCCAAGTATGCCCAAAATAAAAACATGCTAAAAAAAAGATCTATTTTATTATAAATTAAGACATTTTTGCAGTGCAACATTATTTACCTCCATCAAAAAAGTATCATTAAATGTTAAATAATGAAAAACAATTCATTGAATGTTATTTAACGTTTGGATTATCGTTATTATTTCAATAAAAAGTATGTTCTTAACTATATTTTTGTTTGATAATGTTTTTTATATGTTTTGTGTTTTTAGGGGATTTTATGGTACTAAATTATATGTATGCAGTATATAGAATGAAGTCAGGTCTCTTATTAAAGAAGACGCATGGCAGATTATTGCTGAAGTGAATATAGAAATTTAATTGAGCCTTCGCAAAGACCCGCCCCCTTTAGTTACTGTTGCTATGTTCGAGAAGCCATGCGCTCTCACGCCACACATCATGTTCTCACGAAGTGAAAAATACATCGCGGAGCAAAGAGGACACTGACAACGCGTCGACAGACATGACAAAGCTGGTTACTTTTGATATGAAAGTATTCAAGTGATCGTCTCTTCATACTAGATCATTTATAGCATCAAATAAACATGAATGAACATCAGAAGGAATGTTGTTTTAAGCGTGGAAAGACGTGAGTACACACAATTCATCAAGTTCAAGTTCACCAACGTTAATCTACTAACTCCCCTGACTGCTTTCTCGGACAAAATTGCGGATTTGGGTTGTGATTGGTCAGATGGCCTGTCATTCAAACGGCCGGCGAAGGGTGAATTTTATTATGAAAAAATCCACAAAAAGTTTTCACTTTCAAGATTCATAAGAAATTCTGTATATGTTTTACTCGAAAACTGTGAGAAAATCAAAGCCATAATTCTAAACAAGTTCCAAATGTGAGGTTGATATCTCAAAAAAGCTTTCAGTAAGATTTTGTTTGGGCACAGTACCAAATGTTTCCGCTAAATTAAATTAGTTTCCCATTCATTTCCAATGCGCTCAAAAAACAAACAAACGAAACAACAAAAATCAGAAAAATAAGATTTAAAACGGGAATATATATGTGTGTGTGTATATATGTATGTATATATATATATATATATATGTAATGTATATATATGTGTGTATATATATATATGAAGCTATATATATATATATATATATATATATATATATATATATATATATATAGCTTCATATATAGCTTCATAGTGACTTGATCTGACTTTGGAGACAAGGTGCAAATTCAGTCCAGCTAAAGAATATCCAGTTTTGAAATGCTTGTCAGTGCGAATGTAAAGAGGGCGTTTGATTCATATTAGGCATGACAAAACATTTCAATGATGGCAGCTGAAATGCTTTTTGTGGTCGTGCTGTCAATATGTTTGATGGCATATCCTGCCTTCAATCCCGCCTCCGTTATTTGACAAGACCTTATTGTTATACATTTTTTGAAGAATTGCAAATGACATCTGCACATATCGGACGTGTCAAGAGCTTGAGAAATAGAAAGACAGAGAGAAGGAAATTAGATAAGGATAGTGAAAGAAACAAATGAGCGTCCACTCAACTCTTCCCTTATCCGATTAGCAGCAGACCTGAGCGCGGCCGACCCCAGACTGATTGATTGAATATGAATAATCGATTACAGCCATCTTTTCAAAGGCACACCCTGATGCCACGACTGCACCGGGGCTGGCTGTTCTCTCTCTGTCACCCTGATTTAAAACAGCAGCCATTATGGTCACTCAATTAGATTAGAGCAAGACAGGGAGAGAGAGACTGGGTGGTTTATGTGAGATGTAAGGTATAACCATTGACACAGTGTTTTTCTTTGGTGCCCCACAGGAGGAAGAAGAAGGCGAGGAGAGAACAGACAACGGGAAGAACGGGAGGATAGAACCGGTGGGCCGGGCAGATTCCTGTGTAGAGTCAGCATCACTCGAGTAAGTCGAGAAAATGATTTTGGATCCATCTTTCTCCTCCTTTGTGTTGCCAACAATATCCAAAAATCATCCTATGTGCTCAAGCAATGTCTTAAAGAAACAGTTCACCCAAAAATGATCGAACACAAATGAGATATCTAGAAAAATGTCCCGACTGCCCTTTTCTATGCAACGGGAATCTGTTAACCAGTTGCTGTCAAGCAACAAAAACTATTATAAAAGTAGTCCACGCAATGCATATAGTATATTTTTTTCATTTCATTTCATCATTTAGCAGACGCTTTTATCCAAAGCGACTTACAAGGGGAGCGATTAGGGGTTAGTTGTCTTGCTCAATGGCACTTTAGTCATGGTATCAAAGGTGGAGAGAGTGCTGTTCATTCACAATCCCCACTTTCAATTCCTGCCGGCATGGGAATCGAACCAGCAACCTTCAGATTACAAGCCCGACTCCCTCACCACTAGGCCACGACTACCCTAACTTTATATTTAAGATTGAAATCTAACAATCAAATTATTTTCATATAACAGCTTAATATTAGAAAACTAATTAACACAGGTTGATTAAAAAGTGTAAAAGTGCTCCATGTTTGAGAATTTGACCAGACCAACATCACTGCTCAACCAATCATATGAGTTTGGAGGCGGGGCTACCTTTTTTTCTGACCAGTGGCAGATGGTGGGTGTGTGAAGGGTAAACTTGCTCAGAACAATCAATATTTTTCCACTTCTGTTTCTTATTCCTGCTCTTAAAACTCATTAGTGTATATTAGAGGACACTTTATAATAAGTTTCATTAGTTAACATGAACTAATAATGAACTGCACTTACACAGCATGTATTAATCTTTGTTAATTTCATCATTCACTAATGCATTATTAAAATCTTGTTAACATTAGGTAATGTACTGTGAACTAACATGAACAAACAATGAACAACTGGATTTTCATTAACTACTGTTAACAAAGATGAATAAATACAGGTTAGTTCATGTTAGTTAATATATTTTGAACTGATGAACCTTATTGTAAAGTGTTACCATGTATTCAAATATGTAGCGTGAAAGGTTGTTGTCAGTGATGCCAAATGCCATTGGTTTATTTTTGTGACTCATTACTGATCAGGTGTGGTGGAGAAGCCATTTTTAGATTTTATTCAGTTTTAGTTTTATTTTATTTAAAGGATCAAAAAAGTTTTTAGTATTAGTTAGTTATAATAACCCTGACTTGTGTTCATTTTTGGGTGAACTAGCTTTAAACTGTCTGGAAAAGAAGGCATCACCTCATCAGTTCATGTGCTCATCTTTTTTTTCTTTTTTTTTTTCTTTTACTGATTTTTGTTGTCTATGTATTCTTGCCATGTGCTTTTCCTCTCACAGGTGTAGTGCTCTCCCTGACTTTTAAAAACCCCAGAACTAGCCCACTGCAGGGCTCAATCTGATCCTAATCACTTAATTGAAGTGTCTGTTTGGTTCCTCCATCGACCCGTGTCTTAATGGCCCCTGAAGTTATAGATGGACTCACACTGGGCTGGATCTAAACTAGGCTTAGCTCAGCTACTCATAGCCGCTCTGTCATCTTCTAAACTTTTTATGTATTACCTTTTCTTTGTTTACTTCTTTTCTTCTGTTTAGTTTCTCCTCACATTCCCCTCATTTGTCAATGTCCCTAGTGAAATGTTAAAGCCGGTTGAGGTGTCCAATGGCGGTGGGCCCCTAGGAATCCATGTGGTGCCTTTCAGTGCCAGAGATAGAAGGTAAAGCTCTACAAAAAACATTGTCTACCCTGAATTCGTTTTATTCTTGTCAACTCATTCCATAGACCATGTGTTTTTTGTTTTTTTAATCTTTTACACACTACATGAAAATTTCCTGGTAGTTTTGTTCTGAAGACTTGCTCATAATCCAGATGTGTCCTCTGCATCCTTCGGCTTTCTTTCATACCGTGACGAGCTTCCTTCAAGGTCTACACAGTTGACTTTTATTCCCTAGCATGTATTATCCATTTAAGATAGTTTGTCATCATTTCTCAAGGACATATTGACAGTATGGCGCTCTCTCGATTGGGCTTTCTATAACTACTGTATATTCTCCAGTCGAATAATGAAAGCAAAGCTACAGCGGCTCAGAAGGCCACATGAACGAACAAAATGGGACACTGCTAAACACCCTGCTCTCCTCCAGAAGGACAAAGGGGACACGGGGCATGGCGCTGAATAAATTAGGTAACTTTATTGCTACAGGAAAACCTCAATCTGGCCAACTCAATTCATCTAAACTGCTTCACCCAATCTGACTAAAAGCTCATCCATATCATGGGTCATTCACAAACTCCAAGGTCAGCTGTTGTAAGAAACACAAAATTATAAAAGGAAGGTGCAAATAAATGAAAAAGTGTTCAAAAAAATTTCTTTGCTATAAAAACACACAAACTTTTCAGACCTAATTTGATGCAGGTACATAAAATGAATGATAAATAAATAAATACATATAGAAAAAAATCATGACTGGTACGTATTTGGGTTCATGATAAGGGATAGCAGTGTAAGATTTAATAATAACAACAACAACAACAACAACAATAATAATAATAATAATAATAAATGTTAAATTCCCAGTTTAATTATTGATATGTTTGACATAGTATTGACAATAGAAACATAATAATAATAATAATAATGATAATAATATTAATAATAATGATAATACTAAAGCATTATTTTAAACAATATAAATTATTCCACAGCCTGCAATAAACATTATTTTATGTTGTTAAGTTAAGTTAAGTTACGTTAAGTTACGTTACGTTAAGTTACGTTAAGTTAAGTTACGTTAAGTTACGTGAAGTTACGTTACGTTAAGTTATGTCAAGTTAAGTTACGTTACGTTAAGTTACGTTAAATTAAGTTACGTTAAGTTACGTTAAGTTAAGTTACGTGAAGTTGCGTTACGTGAAGTTACGTCAAGTTAAGTTACGTTACGTTAAGTTACGTTAAATTAAGTTACGTTAAGTTACGTTAAGTTAAGTTACGTTACGTTAAGTTACGTTAAATTAAGTTACGTTAAGTTACGTCAAGTTAAGTTACGTTACGTTAAGTTACGTTAAATTAAGTTACGTTAAGTTACGTTAAGTTACGTTAAGTTACGTTAAGTTAAGTTACGTGAAGTTACGTTACGTTAAGTTACGTCAAGTTAAGTTACGTTACGTTAAGTTACGTTAAATTAAGTTACGTTAAGTTACGTTAAGTTAAGTTACGTTAAGTTACGTGAAGTTGCGTTACGTGAAGTTGCGTTACGTGAAGTTGCGTTACGTGAAGTTGCGTTACGTGAAGTTACGTTACGTGAAGTTATGTTACGAGAAGTTACGTTACGTGAAGTCACGTTAAATTAAGTTACGTTAAGTTACGTTAAGTTACGTGAAGTTACGTTACGTTAAGTTACGTCAAGTTAAGTTACGTTACGTTAAGTTACGTTAAATTAAGTTACGTTAAGTTACGTTAAGTTAAGTTACGTTAAGTTACGTGAAGTTGCGTTACGTGAAGTTACGTCAAGTTAAGTTACGTTACGTTAAGTTACGTTAAATTAAGTTACGTTAAGTTACGTTAAGTTAAGTTACGTTACGTTAAGTTACGTTAAATTAAGTTACGTTAAGTTACGTCAAGTTAAGTTACGTTACGTTAAGTTACGTTAAATTAAGTTACGTTAAGTTACGTTAAGTTACGTTAAGTTACGTTAAGTTAAGTTACGTGAAGTTACGTTACGTTAAGTTACGTCAAGTTAAGTTACGTTACGTTAAGTTACGTTAAATTAAGTTACGTTAAGTTACGTTAAGTTAAGTTACGTTAAGTTACGTGAAGTTGCGTTACGTGAAGTTGCGTTACGTGAAGTTGCGTTACGTGAAGTTGCGTTACGTGAAGTTACGTTACGTGAAGTTATGTTACGAGAAGTTACGTTACGTGAAGTCACGTTAAATTAAGTTACGTTAAGTTACGTTAAGTTACGTGAAGTTACGTTAAGTTACATCAAGTTACGTTACGTTAAGTTATGTCAAGTTAAGTTACGTTACGTTAAGTTACGTTAAATTAAGTTACGTTAAGTTAAGTTACGTTAAGTTACGTGAAGTTGCATTACGTGAAGTTGCGTTACGTGAAGTTACGTTACGTAAATTATATTATAATGTTTGAAATCTAATGTGGCTGCACCTTAAGAATTATAACATTTTTATATTACAGTGACAATGCCATTCTTTGTGTTCAATTTACACTTATTTGTACTTTATGTATCTTTTCATACATTACCATAATTTTTTTCCCGCTCACATTCGGTAGCAATCTGTCCTTATCATCATGTCCTTGTATAAATCTCAGTGTTGTAAATTGTCACACACCTGATTTATTTAGTTAATAACTAATCAGAGCTGTCAGTTATACTCGCCCAATCACAATGGCACACTTCCACAGAAACACATCTGTAATGGCTTCATCAGCCTCTTGCAGCGTGATTTGTGGGAGGTGTTGAATGTTAACTCATTAGCATCTTGATAGAGGGCACTGAGGTCACAGCAAGGGCTCAGAGTTTGAATATCTAAAATGACCAGTGTCTGCTCTCTGCCAACAACATGAGGCGTATGGCATCTCAGAAAATTACACAGACACAGAGTCTTGCGGAAACATGACTCCAGTAACGAGATCTCATCACATGACCGGTGTTCACGACAAACAAGTCAGGGTCTAATTGCTCGGCATAAATGGATCCCGATTGCATTGTTATTCAATTAAAGGCAGTGGATAAGAACAGGTGGTCTCCTTCTCGCTTAGTCTTCTGGGACATCACTCAAGAGATGGACGACTCTAGTTATGTTAAAGGCATTTAAAAGTGGCAGTTGACTGGTTGACAGAAGTCTAGTTTACTCAATAGAACTAACAATCCTCTCTCGGATACATGCCGTATTTGCTCCAAATTCTCTTTGGGAGCGTTCACACTTGTCATGTTTGGTTGGATTAAAACGAACCCTGGTGCGATTGCTCAGTTAGTGCGGTTCGTTTGAACATATGTGAGCGCTGCCATCCGAACCCGGACCGAAAAAACAAAAACAAATGCATATTCTTTATTTTTACCAGCTGAGAACTCACGAAGAGCTCATAAAATGTTCAAAACATTCAAAACAGCAGCAGGATTTCCTCCGTTGTGTGCAGAAACAAATACTGATGAGGCACTTCACCTCCTCGTTGCTCCATGTTTGCCCTTCACTCATTTTGGATACACCGATTTTTCCACGTCATCAAATCAGCTGACTTGTAGCGTCACATCTTGTGACATCACGTCCTGTTTTTGGTTCGTTTATATGTCTTTGGTTTCTTGTAGCGTTCACATATGTTCAAACGAACCGCACTAACTGAGCGATCGCACCAGGGTTCGTTTTAATCGAACCAAACATGACAAGTGTGAACGCATCTTTATCGGTCTCGGTCCGCTTCCAAACGAACTCTGGTGCGGTTCGATTGATATATGAACGCAATACGGACCAAAGACATGTAAATGAAGCAAAAACAGGACGTGATGTCTCAAGATGCGACGCTACAAGTCAGCTGATTTGACCGTGGAAAGATCGGCATATCCAAAATGAGTCGAGGGCAAACGAGGTAAAGCGCCTCATCAATATTTGTTTCTGCATACGACGGAGGAAATCCTGCTGCTGTTTTGAATGTTTTGAACATTTTATGAGCTCTTCGTGAGTTCTCAGCTGGTAAAAATAAAGCACATGTACATGCATAAAAGGATGGCGTTTAATCCAGAACACAGCGTTGATTTGAATGTTCGTCATAAAAGCGACCAATCAGGTCGTGACCGTATCCCTACGCCTTTGGTTCGGTAACTTAAGATTCGCCGTTAAAAATGCCAGTGTGAACGCTAAGCGGACCAGGACTATATGTTTTGTTTTTTGGTCCAGACCAAACGAATCAAACGAACCGAACTACAAGTGTGAACGCACCCTTTGATACCACATTGTCAAGTGCTCCAAACAAGACACTAAAAGAGATGATATTACATAAGAAAGGTTCTTACTTTAATAGAAAAATGCATACTTTTGATTACATAGTCTGTCAGTATCGAGATATAATAATCTTGCATAATATCTAGAATTGATAGTTTGCAAACGGTGTCCCGTTGGCTTACATTTACATGTATGCAAATACCGCAGAGAAGCAAAGCAAGGATGGAATATAAAGTACAGTATAAAAACACCTTTTCATTTTAAGATTTGCTAAAGATTACATCTATTGAATTATTAGTGTTTTTAAAGATGAACTTTTAAGTGAGCGCTAGAATGTAATCGACATGCAATGCAAATGCACAGTTAAATATCCACTTACAGATAAATTCATTTCTAATTATACGATAATGAATGCATCGACGCTCGTCATTTTTTATTCAGAACTGAAACTAAAGAGCATATCCTGTCGTCTTATATGTTGCATGTTTTGAGGTAATCTTGCACGCTTAAAGTTTAGCGTGACCGCACCTTAACTCTCCTTTTTTAAGCCAATGAATAATGAGCATCTACAGATTGCACATCAGTCCAGTGGGAGTTGAACAAATCCTCGCTCTTCCCCACAGCTGGTTTACATCAAGATTATGAAGACAAAGTGCAAGCTGTGTAATTACTTCACAAGACCACACCATAGACTCACCACAGCCAAGCTCTCCTCTGAAACTAATTACATCTTTCTAGTACACAGTTTGCTCTTTTAAAGGAGGGTTTGAGCTGTACATACATCCATCCTTCTGTTTCTCCAGCTCATGCAATGAATGTTTTTACACCATAAAACCACATCACTCATTCGAGTCAGGTTCTGCGCATCCATTGGACCTCTTTCCTGTCTGCCTCGATCAGCACATGCACATTCATGCGTCCTGAACTCATTGATGTATTGTTTTAGTTTTAGTAAAAGTTTAGTGTTTAAGATTGCTGACGCAACAGACTCAGGCCTCAGGGAGGAGGAAAGAGTTCATATAAGCTCTATTTATATCAAAATCTCTTCTGCGCTTTTTTTTTTTAAACCCATCAAATGCGACGGTGCATTACATATGATTGCATCTCAGGGTTTGTAGATTAGGGGCCGCAGCGCTCTGAATCCGAAACCACAGCAGGTCTGAGAATGATGCCAAAAAATCCATATGGCCAAAGTGGGCTTAAGTTCAAAAAGTCCTTTTTGATGTGTTGAGTTGAAAGAGAGCCGCTAGGAACAGTAGACTTTTCAAAAGTTCAAGATCAATAGGATGTGTATTCTTTTTTTTTTGGGGTACTTTTTTTCTAGAATTGATGAAGGTGACATTGAGGTGTCTATCACTAACCCTTAGCTTTTTAAACCCTTTTTGAATATGAAATAAATATGATGTTCATGACTGTCTAATCTTGTCATGAAAGGATGCAGTGGACACACAGGTGTTTTTTTTTTTTTGTACCTTTCAAGCATTTACTATGATTACCATAGTTTCCACTAAAATAATACTACTACTGTTAATTATTATTATTATCATTATTATTATTGAAGAACAACTTACATAAATTATGGAAGTCTTTTTTAAAAATGCTATATTAATTCATTGTGAAACTGTGCTGTATTAATAAATACTACTACTACTAAATAGCAATCAAGGGGCCAAGCACAACAGAAGCAAACAAGGAAACTCGCAGCAAACCAAAAATGTCATGATGGACTATGATAGGAAGATAACATGAAAGCATATCAATTTTGAAGTCAATCAGACCAAAAGTACTGTAAGAGCCAATTTTGTGTTTTGTTCAATTATAGCATCACCGAGTGGTGCAGTCCTACCACTTTGTGCCCCCATACATAAGCGTGTCAAATTTGGTGAAAATTATTACAAAATATTTAGGAGTTATAGACATTTATTAGTATGAACACATAAAAAAAAAAAATACCCACACATGACTTTGCATTTTTTTGCCACTTACTATTAAAGTTTTGACATTTGGCCTTTAGCATTTAGCCAATGACCTCATGTTTTAAATTTTCCTACGGTGGTTTCAACGGATTCCACGGTATTTGCGTGAAACGCTAAATCACATTGCACTAACCTTAAGCATGTTAAGTATCGTTGGACTTGTTGCAAATATAATGTCATGTAAATATTTTTTTCACCACTTGGTGGCGCTGCTTTGAAACTTCTCAGATGGCATCGTGCCGATGACCCATATGCATGTTTCAATACGTTCATGCATTTGTAAAATACAGCATTTTACTACAAAATTCAAAATGGCTCACGACCAAAAAGGCCGATATGGGAAAATTGGATTTCATTCGACTTGCAATGACGCTCCAAATCTAACGATTTTTGAACACACCATTTAGAAGTTATAAGCAAATATAGCCATTTTTGTATCTCCGGATCAGTTGGCGGCGCTGTGCCGAAACACTACATGTAACCTCAGGTAATGCTTGTCAAGACATCGACCAAGTTTGGTCTGAATTTAATAAAGTGTTGAGGAGAGTCTTGCGGCTATTTTCGCAATGACTATGTAAAATTGGTTTGTACATTTTTCGAAAACGGTTTGACAAATCAACTTGGAAACTTTTTATCCGCATGGTCTGAAGATGATCTGGTTCATTTTTCGTGAAAATTGGAGCAACAGCCTAGAAGAGTTTCTAAAAAGTTTTTTTTATTTCTGAAAATTCAAAATGGCGGGGAAATTTTCATGATGGGAAATGTCATCGTAGAGTACAATCCAATCGGCCTGAGCCAAGGAATCAAAGGAAAATTTGAACAGTTGGTGGCGCTAGAGTGATTGAGTTAGAGACTCCAAAATTGGTGTGGTTAATGTTGGGACTGACCTCTATCAGTGTGCCAAATTTCAACTTTCAACTGCGGGCTGCCATAGAGTTCTAGAAGAAGAAAAATGCCAATGGATACAATAGGTGCCTATGGACCTTTGGTGCTCGGCCCCTAATAATAGTAATAATAATAATACAAAGAGACTGTGTTAATTCATTATAATGTAAAGACATAACGGTTGCACTTTATTTTACAGAATGATCTGGATAATATAAGATAACTACATGGGTTAAGGTTTGGTTTAGGGGTATGTTCAGACCTAGTTATTACCACGTTATTGTAATTACTATAATAAGTGCATAGTATGTACATGTGGAACAGGTCTGGATAATAAAGTGCTACCAAAGTAAGTGGTATTTTGGCTGAATCTGTGGTTACAATGTTAAATATGTGTAGCACTTTGAGCTACAGGGGCCTCTGGTGTTTCATGATATCCCTAAAACAGCATGTACAACTTGGATTACAATTGAAACTCAATGATTTTAATTGCACTGTGCCATTAAATTGAAGCTAACTGTGTGTCATCACGCCTGTGTGTCAGTCTTTGACAGTAATGTGTGGTGTAGCTGATCAGGGAACAGCTCTGACACTGAGCTCAATGTCACTAATATGTGCTGTGACTGTTCCAGGACACTGGGTTTGTTAGTGAAGAGGCTGGAGAGGGGCGGAAAGGCGGAGCGTGAAGCTCTGTTCCAGGAGAACGACTGTATCGTCCGGATTAATAACGGAGACCTGCGCAACATCCGATTTGAACAGTAAGCCTCTCTCTGGAGGAGATGGAGAGACCGTCTTTACCTCTTGTTTCTCTCATAGCTGCTGCTCCGCTTTATCCTTTCAACCTCTCTGTCCTTTTCACACTTTTATGAGCTTTCGGTCTTCCTCAGAGCTTTGAACGTCTCCTCAGTCTTGCCGTCAGCCTTCACAATATTCTTTCATCTCATCTCTCGCTAACTAAACAAAGAAAAACATCTCTGTTCAAAGCTCGCAGAAGTTGTTCATGGATCAGTTGGAGCAATAGAGGTTATTGAAAGGTTGATGCATTTTCCTTGATTTCCTCGACGTTTGATGTGCTATGATACTGTAAAAAATGATACTGTAAAAGTAACTCCCTCCTCAGCCTTAAGTTCTGTTTATTGATATTAACCTGCAAAAATTAGTTTAAAACTTTGACATTGTTGAGTATACATGATATATTGAATATACACGTCTACCCAAGTTCAGACATCAACAGCATTAAAATAAATAAAATTAAAAAAACAATAAAAACAAAACTAAGAATTTTTTATTTTTGTATTATAATTCCTAAACTTTATTTTATTTTATTTTGTATTCAATATCATTGAATTTAATAATTTTATTGCTTTTTTATGTATTTTTTATATTTTATATTTAATTTAATTTAATAATTTATTTTATTTTTATTTGAACTAGGACCCATTTATAATGTTAATTAGCTGCTTTTGCAGTGAAAGAAGACCTGTTGATGGTCATATGCAACGGTTTTGAAGGCAGATTTTGAAGCCCAAAATAATTCCTCTATCCATTATGAAAAAATAATCCATACGGCTCCAGGGGGTTAATAAAGGCCTTTTGAAGCGAAGAAAAGAAAAATATCAAAAAAATTCAAATCTAGCTTCCGTCAGACAGTTGCAAGCCAAACGTGTAACCCATGATGCAGGTTCAAACAAAGAGGGCTGGGCAAGAAACTCAGATATTCTCAGATATTTCTCTTTAAAATCGTCATTTTAGAATTCCGGTGTTTTGTTTTGCTCTATCCCCTGAGCTTCCGCATTCATCATTGGATCACTCTTCCGCCCCAAATCAATGCGTACGACCGTCTACCGGAAGCTAGTTATTATAGTTAATAAAGTTTTAGATATGGATATTTTTCTTACAAAAACCCATCACTTAGAAGGCCTTCATTAACCCACTGGAGCCGTATGAATTTACTTTTTTTTTTGTTTCAAAATCTGAATCCCTCTCCACAACCATTATAACGCCGATTGTATTCGTCTGAAAGAAGACAGTCATGTACACCTACGATGGCTTGAGGGTGAGTAAATCATGGGATCATTTCATATTGGTGTAAAGTATCCCTATAAGCCATATCATGGTGAACAGATAAGAATGTTGCTTGTAGATGAAGTGTTTCCTTCTACATTTATCATCAAGAGCTTCCTTTGGCCCAGCCTGGTCCAGATGATTGCATATGGCACGATTAGAGCAAACTCAGCTGCAACAGGAGGACGCCCACTGAAAGACGCACGGAAAACTGGACAGGGTTTGCCACAGGGCACTGAAAGGGCACAGCTGTGGGATAATTCATAATCTAATCTAAAACTAATTTACATACACCATTCAGTCCGCTTACACAAACTCAACACTACCAGTTAATTTCCCCAGTGTCCCAAAGCATTATTATGTTTTAATTGCTTGGCTATATTTTAGCATGAGATCCAGTCAGGACCTTACATATCTGCAAATACGCGAACCCAACCGGGTCACCGACTTCTCGAGGATTAAACACGACCTCGTGCATTACACACACATCCGGTCGATAATGTGAGTGTAAGACATATTAGATAATGCAGCCTTTTGTTCTTCATATATTGCCATCCCCCTGGGCGTTCGGTGTGTCAGTCACCCGTAAACAAACTCGCGGTTTATGCTCCTGCGCCGTGGCGTACATGCACATGTAAAGTCGATCCGCAAGAGAGTAACGTTTTAATCTACGCCGTCGCCGTCTTCTCTCACACATGAGCAGCCAGCTGCTGGAATCTCACAGATGAACACAGACCGATATTTTCTTTATCTCGCTTTGTCTCTCTCCCCCCCCCCCGTTTTTTGATTGCGCTCCATGTGGAGTTATAATTCATAACGATATTCTAATCTTATTGGATTGTTTGCATGGGTAAATATTTATCAGCGGTTGATCTAACGCAATGTAATGATGCGTTGATGGAGTCATTTATTATTCAATCAGACAGAGGGAGTTTGGTGATTAGCCGCGTGTCACAGCTCCGCTTGTCTGCTCGCACACAATGCTCGCTTTGGAGGCGGGTGGGGCCACATTTGCATAAAAATAGATGGGCGTCCCTAAAGTGAGACGCTACTTACTCTCTAGATGCAGAGATTGATCTAATGAAGAGTTTATTGAGATGTAAATAACTCAATGCGACGGTTCTTATGTTAAAGGAGTAAACAGAAACGTACGCGACCGTCGAGCTCGTGTTCCTCTGCCGTTGCTTGTTCTTGCGTTGGGTTCGGGTTTCCCGTGTCAAACAATCTATATGCAAAATAGTGCATTTGACCTGCGATCCTGATGGGCTTGTCTTATATTTTTTGGGGTGTTTACAGGGATAGTACACTTAAAAAAAAAGAAGAAGATTCTGTCATTGTCATTTACTTAATGGGATACTTCACCCAGAAATGTAAATTTTCCCATGATTTATTCACCCTCAAGCCATCCAAGCTGTAGAGAACTGTGACGAACACAATCAGAGATATATTTAAATATCCTGGCTCTTCCAAGCTTTATAATGGGAGTGAAGATTTTGTAGCCCCTAACAATTCCTCCATCCATTATAAAAAAAAAAAAATCCATATGGCTCCAAGTGGCTGATAAAGGCCTTTTGAAGTGAAGAGATACGTTTTTGTCAGAAAAATACCCATGTTTCAAAGCACTTTCGGCGGACGACCGTACACACACTACGCGAGTCTACTTGTGTCGCCAAACCCATGACGCGAAGTATGACGAAGGATGTAGGAGTATTGTAAGCTTAGACGCCTCTCACAATTTAAACACATAAGGCTGTGCAACAAACTCAAGCTCTTCTTCTCTTATATCGAAATCCTCAGACATTTCTCTTTAAAAAATAGCATTTTAGACTTCTAATCCGTGACCGGTGTTTGGTTTTGTTCCATCCTCTACACTTCCTCGTTTGTCATTACGTCATTCATCGGGTCAGAAGTCACTCTTCTGCTGCAAATCGATGTGAACGGCCATCTGCAGGAAGCTAGTTATCATGGTTAATAATTTTTTTTTTTCCTTACAAAACCCCATTGCTTTGCTTCAGAAAGCTCTGGAGCTGTATGGATTACTTTTATAATGGATGGATGCATTGTTTTTTTTTTTTTTTTGCTTCAAAATTACCCCAACCCTATATATATATATACATACATACATACATATACATACATACATATACATACATACATACATATACATACATGTATGTATGTATATATATATATATATATACGTATATGTACACAAAGACTCTAAAACTGACAAAACAGAAACATAAAAATGGTCTGTATATCTTGTGCACTGTATTTTAAGGCTTCTAGTCATATTATTGCTCTATATAAGGAACAGAACATATGTACTTATTTTTAATACAGCAAAGATGATAAAAAGTGACAGTAAGGATTTTCACATTGTTACAAAATATTTCTATTTCAATATATATGTTTCTTGAGCAGCAAATCAGCATATTAGAATGATTTCTGAAGGATCATGTGACACTGAAGACTGCAGTAAGGATGCTGAAAATTCAGCTTTGATCACAGGAATAAATTACAGTTGACAATATATTCACATAGAATTATTTTATTTTAAATTGAAATAATATATAAAAAAAATACAGTTTTTACTGCATTTTTGATCAAATAAATGCAGCTTTAGTGAGAAAAATAGACTTTTTTCAATAATATTAAAACATTTTCCCAACTTTTGAACAGTAGTGTTGAAGTCATATATACCATATGTACTAATTTCATGACTTTTATGTTGCTTTTTTGACTGAATAATGACTTTAAATGTTTTTTTTTTGTTTTTTTTTCTGGTGAACTATTCCTTTAATACCTCATTACCTCTAATATATTGTATAAAGAATAATATGCGTCCTCCATAGCATATATCATAACTTGATATGTTATTTATTTATTTATTTTTACTCATCCAGGTTATAGTGTGTTTTATTGTCTTGTACATCTGATCACTTATTATCCTCCATGTGCCACACTTATGAAAACAGATCCTGCTTCCTGCCTCTAATACGTTTCACTGCTCCCTCCCCAAGGCTTTGCGATTATGGAAATGGCAGATAATGTGAATTAACCTTGTTTCCAACTGTACTAGTACAATTAGCCAGCGATTAAGCAATGCAACCTTTTGACCTCTCCATGTGCTCTGCTGTTAACAATCCTGGTACTTAAGATGAGCCTGTTCAGTAATCAACAAAGAGATACATCCTCACTGAGACGTGTGTGTGTGTGTGTGTGTGTGTGTGATGTTCTCTCCCTCAGGGCCCAGAATTTGTTCAGACAGGCAATGCGTTCTCCATTCATCCTGTTCCATGTAGTTCCAGCGGTGAAGAAAGCCCAATATGAGCTGCTGTCTCAGAATGAACTGGGCCTTCAGGCGGGATCGGGGCCCAGCGACAGAGGCAGTCTGGTGGGTGGAGGCGTCGACTACAGCCCACGGAGAATGTCCAAAGCGGAATCGACCCGGGGCTATCCCACATTACCGCACCTAGCAAACTCTCCAAACAAGACCCTAGCCGGCCCCGTCCAACCCTCCAGGCCCACCAGTGCCGCATCCTCCGTGGGCTACTCCAAAAAGATTGGCCGCAAATTCAACGTCCAGCTGAGGAAAGGTACGGTCACACATCTATCTATCTATCTATCTATCTATCTATCTATCTATCTATCTATCTATCTATCTATCTATCTATCTATCTATCTATCTATCTATCTATCTATCTATCCATCTATCTATCTATCGTTCTACCGTTCTATCGTTCTATCGCTCGATCTATCTATCTATCTATCTATCTATCTATCTATCTATCTATCTATCTATCTATCTATCTATCTATCTATCTATCGTTCTACCGTTCTACCGTTCTACCGTTCTACCGTTCTATCGCTCTATATATCTATCTATCTATCTATCTATCTATCTATCTATCTATCTATCTATCTATCTATATCGTTATATCTTTCTTTCTTTCTATCTATCTATCTATCGTTCTATCTATCTCTCTATCTATCTATCGTTCTACCGTTCTATCGTTCTATCGCTCGATCTTTCATTCTATCTATCTATTTATCGTTCTATCTATCGATTTATCGTTCTATCTATCGTTCTATCTATAATTCTATCTATCTATTGTTCTATCTATCATTCTATTGTTTCATCTATCTGTTGTTCTATCCATCTATCTATCGTTCGATCGTTCTATCGTTCGATCTATATATTCTTCCATCGTTCCATCGTTGTGTTTATCTATCGTTCTATCTACCTGTCTATCGGTCTGTCTATCTATCTATCTATCTATCTATCTATCTATCTATCTATCTATCTATCTATCTATCTATCTATCTATCGTTCTATCGTTCTATCTATCGATTTATCGTTCTATCTATCGTTCTATCTATAATTCTATCTATCTATCGTTCTATCTATCATTCTATTGTTTCATCTATCTGTTGTTCTATCCATCTATCTATCGTTCGATCGTTCTATCGTTCGATCTATATATCCTTCCATCGTTCCATCGTTGTGTTTATCTATCGTTCTATCTACCTGTCTATCGGTCTGTCTATCTATCTATCTATCTATCTATCTATCTATATATCGTTCTATCTATCTATCGTTCTATCTTTCTGCCTGTTTTTCTGTTTGTCTATCTATCTATCTATCGTTCTATCTATTGTTCTATCTATCTATTGTTCTGTCTGTTGTTCTGTCTACCATTCTATCTTTCGTTCTATCTGTCTATCTTTACCTATCGATACAGTTTATTCTAAATGTGTTGGGGTTCGGGCCTGTCACGTTCTTCCATATTTCTAAATGGATTTCGTGCGCAGGCATGTTGTTGCGCTGGAACAGAAAGGGTTCCTCCCCAAACTGTTGGAACACATTTAGAAGCACACTGTTCTCTAGAAGGTTGCAAGTGTCTTAACTGAAATACCCAAAGTCATTAATTAGATGCCAGTATCCAGATGCTTTTGGCCACTAGTGTATATGGAAAAAAAATATTTAATTATTGAAATGCTCTTCCAATAAAAAATAACATACAATATGTTTGCTTGCTTTCCTCTGAAGTTGCCTCTATTTTCTGCTGTTTTTAATAGCTGATGATATCTGTGTGAACGGCGGTGTATCTTTTCCGCTGTAGTGACTAGCATTGTGTAACTAATGCAGTTAGTACTTCAAAGGACTCTATCTGCCATTGTCAGGAAGTGTGGATACAGCTTCCTCTCAGACTCACGCACAGGTCCAAATCTCATTTGTTCTGCACGGCAGCTGCATCTCAGCATTTCACACCGCGGGAGAACTAGAAATGTCTATCAGAGATATGACACAAACACCCAAACAGACACAAACACACGCATATTTATGCATAAACCAAGACGTGCGCACACATCTATTACTGCTTAGGCAGCAGCGCCTCTGATCTCTACTAGCGGCAGCTTTTGAAAAGAAAATTCTAGAACATCAAGCCACAAAACTTTCTGCTTCTCTGATGTTGTTTTCCCTCCCCTCTTTGTCACCACGTCCTCATTTTAGCGATGTCGTAATCACACGCTCCAGCTTGTTTAAATGAAAGAGCAAAAAGAGCTTTCTTTGTCACCGGGCTTGTCGTATTCGCATCTATTAGGTTGACGCAGCAGGAGAGGGGAGCGGTAAAGACACAATTAAATCCTGACAACAAATGGGTCGGGCTTCAGCGCAGTGTGAAATATCGAGTGGGTTGGGGAGGGCAGGCGTACGCCACGGTAGCCTTTAATTGAAAAGACAATCACGGGTGAAAAGGGAGTTTTTAGCTGGATTTGGGAGCCTGTCACATGCCGGAGTGTTTGTTGGGTGTTTCTCCAGAGCATAATTTGTATGTATAGGCCTTTTGGTCTGTAATATTCGTGTTCACAAGTAGCTTGACTGTCCTTGAGTATCGGGATGCATAGTTTAGCCCTTGTAAAAAAAGAGACATACACTTTTACATACACTCTAAAAAATGCTGGGTTGAAAATGGACAAAACCAGCAATTGACCCTTCGCAAACAGTTTGATTGACAGGAAATCTGACCAATCACAACCCCAAATCTGCCATTTTGTCTGACAAAGCAGTCAGGGGGAGTTTATTCGATGCTATAAATGAACTAGTATGAAGAGATGATCGGCTCACGAGCCGCTTGATGGAGATAAAGATTTAAGAGCCACTATACGGTATACGGTATTTATTGTTTAAACTTCTTTTAAAAAAATGCGATATCTTAAACTGTTTCATATGTCTGTCGACGCTTTGTCAGTGTCCTCTTTGCTCCTGGATGTATGTCCGACAAGTGCATGGCTTGTCGGACATAGCAACAGTAACTAAAGGGGGCGGGTCTTTGCGAAGGGTCAATTGGGTTGTTTTAACCCATTGGTTGGGTCACGTGTTTGCCTAACCAATGGGTAGTTTTATTTAACATTTATTTAACACTATTGTTTAAAAAGTACTGTACTGCTTGCTTAAAATGAACCCAACGTATGTTGGCAATTAACATTTATTAATAAGTTTAATAAATTATAATTAAAATAAACATATATTAAATTGCTTATGAACAAATCTTCACCTTTTGATTATTATAGTTTCCTCTAGTAATTATGTGACCTGTTTTTTGATTTCCAGCCATACAGTAATTTTTAAATGATAGTTGGGTTAAATAAAACTGCCCAGCATGTAGGCCAAACATTTAACCCAACCTTTGGGCTAAAACAACCCAATTGACCCTTTACTTACTGTTGCTTTGCACCACCCATCATGTTCTGGTTTGTCAACCCAGCATTTTTAGAGTGTACCTTTTTAAAAGAATACTATAGAAATAATATACTTTACATGAATATACTTAAGTGTGAACTGAATATAATGTTCTCGGACAATTAAGTGTAGAAAAATCTATTATTATTCAAATTTATGTTAAATACAGTTGCAATTTAAGAGTGTTTCAGCAGGACTTAAGTACATCTTTATATGTAATTTCATATAAATTCAATTGTTTTTTGAAATATCGTACTGACTGACAAGCATTTATGCCAAACTAAGACATACATATGTGCAATTTTTATTGAAAGGTCTTGTATTTGAATATCTTCGATGTTGCAATTTGGTACATTTAAAATATATTAATTTTAAATGTTAAACACTTTAGGTCAGGGTCCAATTCTCACTATTAACTAGTGAGTATAGTTAGCATGCATATTACTAGGATTTTGGCTGTTTATTAGTACTTACAGTGGGGAGAACAAGTATTTGATACACTGCCGATTTTGCAGGTTTGCCCACTTACAGAGCATGTAGAAGTCTGTCATTTTTATCATAGGTACTCTTCAACTGTGAGTGACGGAATCTAAAACAAAAATCCAGAAAATCACATTGTATGATTTTTAAATAATTAATTTGCATTTTATTGCATGACATCAGTATTTGATGCATCATTTGGTATATTTGGTACAGAAACCTTTGTTTGCAATTACAGAGATCAAACGTTTCCTGTAGTTCTTGACCAGGGATTTTGGCCCACTCCTCCATACAGACCTTCTCTTGATCCTTCAGGTTTCGGGGCTTTCGCTGGGCAATACGGACTTTCAGCTCCCTAAGATAATGTTACTTAGAAAAGCATGGATAAATGCATCTTTGACATTCTGTTTTCAACGGAAGACTTCTATAATTCAGGACGCACTAGTTCTAATTTTGCTGACTATTTAGGGTGGATGGTATGTCACTGGCACAAAGCCGTGAATCGCAGGCCTCTCTGGAAAACACTTGCCTAGGAGCCCTGAATCCAAACATGAACAACACTCTCTAATATCAGTCCATCTTCATCTTCTCCCCCTGTGATTTGAAGAGAGATAGAGAGAGACAGGAAATGAACAAATGCAGGGCAAAGTGCCCGCTGGCTTGTCTGGCCCTGATGTAGCAGATGTTGAACGCTCCTGCACTGGCACGAGCGTTTGACTGAGCTGGGGGGATTGGCTTTGAGAAGGGGTTGTTATAGGCTAAACACAGCACGCTCTGTGGGAGCTTTCAACTTCTACCACATGCTCTGACAAACACCAAAGGCTTGCTCTTTGCCCGAGACATCACCTGGAAGCTGATGTGTGTACAGAAACCCTCACGTCTCCAGCAAGTTTTGGAAATATTGACCCTTGTTGAACCTGTTTAATCTGTCAGAGCTCTACCGGATTGGCTTCAGCACCTCTGTGCCAGCTGAGAGATTTATTAGCTCTGGGCACTTTACCACCACCAAATAAAAACACTTCTAGATTTATGAAAAACAATGTTGTCTTTATATCAAATTCAAGTTTTAGTCAGTGACAGGTGCACTACTGAAATAGAATAATACATCTAATGTTGATTAAACTCAAAGTTCATTCTGCTAAAGGGACTGTAGTGGTGATGGCTCACTCAAAGGTTCTGCTTTTATGGGCATTTTTAAACGCATAATTTTATGTAAAAAAAAAAAAAAAAAGTTTTATACCCACAAATCTTTTTTTTCCCCCTCTCTAACCCAAGTCTGTCCCCGTTCTCCAAATTGTTCTTGCTGTATTTAAATGCTAAACTATCATTTATCTATTTGTATTTATTTTATATTAGTAAATTATTCTATTCAGCCATCATATTATTGATAATAGTAATAATAATAAAAAATAATAATAATAATGATAAATAATAATAATAATAATAATAATAATAATTAAATATATTTTTAGGTTTGTCAAAAGAGGATTACTTTACCTTCAAAGTTACTTTTTAATATAAATTTTTTGAAAAATGTTTTGCTTTTGAGCTCACTTTATTTTGTTCTAACAATATTCATATATTTTAATGCAAAATAAGACAAATATGATTCCGCCATGTGGATGTGGAGTTTTCGCTTTTCTCCCACATCAACTTGACTCATTTAAAGAGTTTTGCTCCTTCTTCCATTAGTCAATTTGTCTTTTTTTGTTATGATAGTCTTGCAATAGCATTTTAAGAGGTTTAAGACCACACCGTCCTCTCTCATTTGTCTCTTCCTCCCTCTTTCTCTCTCAACCCCTCTTAAATGAATGGATTGCCGAGAACATTTTCCTAATTTTTTCCTCAAGCTGTAATTTTCTGTACTGCCTTTCATTGGCCATATGCTTGATTTCCCCCCTGTTTTTTTATTGAAGACTTTGGTGCAGTGAAATAGACAGCATTCTTTATTATCTTCCTCTCACATAATCAAAAAATCCTGAATGGAGACCTAGCCACGTCCGTGATTAATTAGTGAAGGGCTATTAGTGCTCCATCTCTGTAATTACTTGATTGTAAGCCGTTAACAACTGAATGTCCTAATGGCCAAAAGTTTGATTCTAGTAATTATCCTATAGGAGGCATCAGGTGGCGTTTTGATAGCCTCACAGGCCTGTTATTGACTCTGGCTTCGCTTCTCCTGGCTGTGGCCGTATGTCTTGGAACATTTAGCTCAGCACCATAACAAACATAAACCATTTAGAGAACAGCATAACCACTGACCCCAGACCAGTAACTATTGGCCAGGCCTGTTTTTCCTTTGGAACATGGGACTTTGGGTGCAGAGTTAAAGGGTTAATTCACCCAAAAACGATTAATTACTCTCCATCATGTCGTTCCACACACGTAAGACCTTCGTTCATCTTCGGAACATAAATTAAGATCTTTTTGATGAAATCCCCAGTGTTGGGGAAGTTACTTTTAGGGTGCGTTCACACTTGTAGTTCAGAACATATAGTGCTGGTCCACTTAGCGTTCACACTGGCATTTTTAACAGCGAACCTAAAGTTACCGAACCAAATGCAAAAGGATACGGTCACAACCTGATTGGTCGGTGTTTATGACGTATATTTCGTGATGGCGCTCGCTTACAAACATTCAAAACAACGCTGTGTTCTGGATTAAACGCCATCATTATATGCGTGTACATATGCTTTATTTTTACCAGCTGAGAACTCATGAAGAGCTCATAAAATGTTCAAAACATTCAAAACAGCAGCAGGATTTCCTCCGTTGTTTGCAGAAACAAATATTGATGAGGCACTTCACCTCGTTTGCCCTCGACTCATTTTGGACACACCGATCTTCTCGCGTCGTCAAATCAGTGACTTGTAGCGTCGCATCTTAAGGCATCACGTCCTGTTTTTGGTTCGTTTACGTGTCTTTGGTCCGTGTTGCGTTCATATATCAATGGAACCGCACCAGAGTTTGTTTGGAAGCGGACCGAGACCCATCTTTTTAGCGGCCTCGGTCCGCACCAGGGTTCGGATGGCGGCGTTCACATATGTTCAAACGAACCGCACTAACTGAGCGATCGCACCAGGGTTTGTTTTAATCGAACCAAACATGACACGTGTGAACACACCTTTAGAAGTAATGCATTACAGTATTGTGTTACTCACTAAAAAAGTAACTAATTTAGTTACTTTTTATGAAAAGTAATGTGTTGCATTACTTTTGTGTTGGGCTTGCTTGTTTAATAACTGCAAAAAAGATTTTTTGGGAAATGTTAATGCCCTTTCAAAGGAGAAATGAATAAGCCTCAGACTGAAGGAATTCAAGCATATTCACGCCTGTACAGTAGAGGGCAACAAACCTTTCAGCTCTGCTGCCATCCTCGATTAAAGAAATAAAATCACATCTAAAGAATTTTCGCTTTTAAGCAAAGTTGAATTAGATCATTGAAGGTCAGCAGCAAAGACATCGGTTAAATAGATGAAGTATATTTCCTTAGTTTAATATATCTAGATGATTTGCGTACGATTCTGACATTGCGTTTCACTTTTTTATTCATTTTGAGTAAATTCACATTTAGTCTAGAATTTTTCAGTCAATAAAAAATAACTTAGATCATTTGTTGTAAGTTACTGTACTAGTTACTTGAAAAAGTAATCTGTTTATGTAACTCAAGTTACTTGTAATGCGTCACTAATTATGCCACAAGTGTTTTTGATTGAGCTTTATAACTCGCATTGATTCTGGAATATTCAATTTAACCTCTTTTTAAAGCAAACCATGAACACGACAAATCCCAGCTATTATATAAGAGAGCGAGACAGTCCTGAGGGCTACAAATGTGTCTCCAGAAGAAAAAAAAAAAAAAAAAAAAAAAAAATACGTGTGCCCTCCTCAGGCCTATCAGTCTCTCTATCTCCCCCTCTGCCTTTTCTTTTACCGTTACAGCCGTTTTTCAGATGATAAGGTCAACCTTACTGATCCCTCTGTGTCCTGACCATTACTCTTTTCTCTCCGGTTCTCCTACATCTGCCTATTCGTATTCATTTGGCACTCCCAAAAAGGTCATTTTGTGGACAGGGAGCAAATTGCTGTGCATACCCCGCGTCTGAGCCCCTAACTACATTTTCCAGGATTTAGTAATGTCTGTGGCAAGCTGTAAAGCTCAATTTGCCTGATGCATGTGCACATCAAGACCCCTCAAAGACTGAGTTTGGAGGGAGTTGGCCCTCTTTTCAATAAGGAAAAGCAAATGTATGCGGACCTGGCGTGACGACCCAAGCATGTAATGTTACTACCCCGCGACATTTGTAAAGCGTGTGCCGCTGAAACACACGTGTCTAAATTTGAAATCACATTGCGGTTATGCCGTGCACCCAGATGGGTTCGAAGCATTTAATTAGGGTGGCCTGTGTTGCCATATGCTTGGCTTTTGCCTGTGTAATTTGTATTTGCGCACACAGGCGGTCATGGTACACTTTTTTTTATTTTTTCTCTGTGCCGTTAACGGGCATAAAAATATCCAGTCTGATGGATTCAGATTAGTTATTAGATGCAGTAGACTTGAGTAGGACTGTAATTTTACTGCGGCCTATATGCAATCCAAGTGACAGTGTCAAATATAGAATTTGCTAAACATTTGCAACACATTAGTTCAGCTAAAGACTTGGAATCTTATGATATATATTTGAAAGAAGACTGTTCTGCTCACCAAGGCTGCATTTGTTTGATCAAAAATGACAGTACTATTGTGACATATTCTTATAATTTAAATAACTGTAGATATTTACATTTTAATACACTGTATCATTCAAAAGTTGAGGGTCTGTAAAATATGTTTTTTTGTTTTTTTTTTTTTAAATATAAGTTTCTTATATTTGGCAGTTTATTTGATCAAAAATTCAGTAAAAATTTGGAAATATTATTACAATTTAAATAACCGTATATATTTAAATTTTAATACACTGTATCATTCAAAAGTTGAGGGTCTGTAAAATATGTTTTTTTGTTTGGTTTTTTTTAAATATAAGTTTCTTATATTTGGCAGTTTATTTGATCAAAAATTCAGTAAAAATTTGGAAATATTATTACAATTTAAATAACTGTATATATTTAAATTTTAATATACTGTACCATTCAAAAGTTGAGGGTCTGTAAAAGATGTTGTTTTTTTAAATATAAGTTTCTTATATTTGCCAATTTATTCAATCAAAAATTCAGTAAAAATATGGAAATATTATTACAATTTAAATAACCGTATATATTTAAATTTTAATACACTGTATCATTCAAAAGTTGAGGGTCTGTAAAATATGTTTTTTTGTTTGGTTTTTTTTAAATATAAGTTTCTTATATTTGGCAGTTTATTTGATCAAAAATTCAGTAAAAATTTGGAAATATTATTACAATTTAAATAACTGTATATATTTAAATTTTAATATACTGTACCATTCAAAAGTTGAGGGTCTGTAAAAGATGTTGTTTTTTTAAATATAAGTTTCTTATATTTGCCAATTTATTCAATCAAAAATTCAGTAAAAATATGGAAATATTATTACAATTTAAATAACCGTATATATTTAAATTTTAATACACTGTATCATTCAAAAGTTGAGGGTCTGTGAAAGATGTTTTTTTTTTTTTTTTTTTTTTAAATATAAGTTTCTTATATTTGGCAGTTTATTTGATCAAAAATTCAGTAAAAATTTGGAAATATTATTACAATTTAAATAACTGTATATATTTAAATTTTAATACACTGTACCATTCAAAAGTTGAGGGTCTGTAAAAGATGTTGTTTTTTTTTTTTAAATATACAGTTGTGTTCAAAATTATTCAACCCCCCAATGCTGTAAATGGTTTTAGAGAATTTAGAGTACATTTGTAATTGAATTCAGAATGAAATCCTACAAGGACTTCTTAAAGAAGCATATGCAACTAAAATGACATCAATTGGTTTTGTAATACAGTAGTAAATGTTTCTTTTGTGAATTCTTCATTGACACAATTATTCAACCCCTTAAAGACTACCACTCTGAAGAACAGAGGTCCATTGAAGTGTTTTCAATCAGGTATTGAAAGCACCTGTGGATGTCAGGGAGCAGCAATAAAGCCTAATAAGCACCAATTAGGCAGCTTTAAAATGACTGTGATACTCAGCTCCTTCTAGACATGTACTGGTGTGGTTACAAACATGGTGAAGTCAAGAGAATGGTCCAGGAAGACAAGAAAAGAGGTGATTACTCTTCACAGGAAGGGCAATGGCTATAAGAAGATTGCAAAGATGTTAAACATACCAAGAGACACCATAGGAAGCATCATTTGCAAATTCAAGGCAAAGGGCACTGTTGAAACGCTACCTGGTCGTGGCAGAAAGAAGATGCTGACTTCGACTGCTGTGCGCTACCTGAAGCGTAGAGTGGAGAAAAGTCCCCGTGTGACTGCTGAGGAACTGAGAAAAGATTTGTCAGATGTAGGTACTGAAGTTTCTGCTCAGACAATACGGCGCACCCTGCGTAATGAAGGCCTCCATGCCAGAACTCCCAGGCGCACCCCCTTGCTGTCTCCAAAGAATAAGAAGAGTCGACTGCAGTATGCCAAAAGTCATGTGGACAAACCACAGAAGTTTTGGGATAGTGTTCTGTGGACTGATGAAACAAAATTAGAACTGTTTGGGCCCATGGATCAACGCTATGTTTGGAGGAGGAAGAACAAGGCCTATGAAGAAAAGAACACCTTGCCTACTGTGAAGCATGGCGGGGGGTCAATCATGCTTTGGGGCTGTTTTGCTTCTGCAGGTACTGGGAAGCTTCAGCGTGTGCAAGGTACCATGAATTCTCTTCAGTACCAGGAGATATTGGAGGACAATGTGATGCAGTCCGTCACAAACCTGAGGCTTGGGAGACGTTGGACCTTTCAACAGGACAATGATCCCAAGCATACCTCCAAGTCCACTAGAGCATGGTTGCAGATTAAAGGCTGGAACATTTTGAAATGGCCATCGCAGTCACCAGACTTAAATCCGATTGAGAACCTCTGGTGGGACTTAAAGAAAGCAGTTGCAGTGCGCAAGCCTAAGAATGTGACTGAACTGGAGGCTTTTGCCCATGATGAATGGGCAAAGATACCCGTAGCTCGCTGCAAGACACTTGTGTCAAGCTATGCTTCACGTTTAAAAGCTGTTATAACTGTAAAAGGATGTTGTACTAAGTATTAAGATTGAATGTCACTTGGGGGTTGAATAAAACTGATAATGATGTGAGCAGAGAAAAGACATTTGTGGTTATTTCATTATAAATGTTATGTTATATTTGTCTGACCTACACGTGCCTCTTTGATTTAATTGTAAGCAGGATGACTGAATGATCAAAATCAATGTCAAACCGGCCAAAACAATCAATTTCAGTGGGGGTTGAATAATTTTGAACACAACTGTAAGTGTCTTATATTTGCCAATTTATTCGATCAAAAATTCAGTAAAAATTTGGAAATTTTATTACAATTTAAAATAGCTGTTTTCTGTGTGAATATATTTTAAAACATAATTTATTCAGAAATCACTCTAATATGATGATTTGCTGCTCATTAAACATTTCTAATTATTATCAATATTGAAAACAGTTATGCTGCCTAATATTTTGTGGAAACCATGATTCACTACTTCTCAAAAATTTGGGATAAATAAGACATTTTTATGAAATATTATTCAGAAATTACATTAAATTGACCAAAAGTGATAGTAAAGACATTTATAATGTTATGAAATATACATTTTTAATTTCATATAAATGCTATTCTTTTGCGCTTTCTATTCATCAAAGAATATTGAAAAAAGTGTACCATGGTTTTCACAAAAATATTATGCAAGTAAAAATCTTTTTAACAACCTCTTCAAGCTTCAAGCTTTGCTCACATTATATTCTTTATTTAATAATTAACATTTTATAACAATATTGGTGTCTTGAAAAACTTTTAAACAATTTTTCAAGAAAAATTCAAATGTAATGACTAAAAATATGTGGTGTAAAACAAGCAACATTTTACAACCCAAACTAAATCTGTCTTGTCATAAAAATTTCAAATGACCCTCTCTGTCTGTCATCACTGTAACAGCATGTTTGGTCTAAAGACAGACTCTTTAGTCCATTTACGAATGTATTGTTTGTTATTTTTGCGTTCTAGGTCTGGAGGGGTTGGGTTTTAGCATCACCTCCAGAGACGTGCCCATCGGCAGTTCTGCCCCCATATATGTGAAGAATATCCTCCCCCGTGGAGCCGCCATCCAGGATGGGCGTCTGAAAGCTGGCGACCGGCTGCTAGAGGTGAGAAACACTGGAAGCTGTTGAGAGACTTCCTCTTCCTTTTCACAGTTTCCTGAACTTCCTGTAGAGACGTTACAGGATCAAATAGAACTGTTCTTGAATTAAAAAAAAAAAACAAGAAACTTATTGTGTTCCTTGTGTCATAAAGCAGTAGCGACGACTCCTTGTTTTCCGGAGGATTTCCCTCCTTAGTCCATTCTGCTTGGTCTATCGGAGGCGAGATGTCCATTGTTTCCTCTCCCCCTTGTGAGAAGCACTTTCCTTTTTAGTTTTGGAGAGTAAATAAATTTAATAAAACAGAATGGACAAAAAGAACTATGGCTGATGGCTGATTTACAGTGACAGCCAATCAACAATGGCCATTTCATTTAGAAATGGAACAGGACACCTGCAGGCTCTCATGCCAGATGCTACCGTGGAGCCAGAACGTCATCCATTTGGCTTAACAAACCCTGATTCATCGCTTTAATGGAGTCAAGGCCTTTCAGAGTGCTGTCGGTTCACCCGGTGCCTTTATGTTGCCATAGAAATATGAAGACTACTTCCTGTTGTCATGGTCACAGTAATGCAACTGCATTTAATTGAAATGTTTGATCAGATATAATTACACAGAATGCAATTCGTGTTTTATTTGTTGCTTTATTAAACACCCTTTCAAACGACTCACATCAGCGTCCTTAATGTCAGATTCTACAGAAATGCCACTTTTTCACAGGTTAAGCTTACATACTTTTTTAATATTTAATAAATCTGATATTGAGAGAATTATGTATGAAAAAAAAATAAAAAGTTGTAGAAACCTGGCTTTCTGAGACTGCTTCCCAGGCATGATGCACTGTTCCTGGGCACGACTTTGATAACGTCCCGTTGCTTGGAAGTCTGGAGAGTTGAGCTCCAGGGCCTTAACGGCTGATTTCTAAGCCCACATAGGCTCACTCCTGTCAGGCAGAGAGCTCAGCTCCGACCACAGTGGATCTCTGGAAGCATGAAACCTCTAGAAATTGACCGGCTGGCTTTCTGAAACTGCATCCCAGGCATGATGCACTGTTCCTGGGCACGACTTTGATAACGTCCCGTTGCTTGGAAGTCTGGAGAGTTGAGCTCCAGGGCCTTAACGGCTGATTTCTAAGCCCACATAGGCTCACTCCTGTCAGGCAGAGAGCTCAGCTTCGACCACAGTGGATCTCTGGAAGCATGAAACCTCTAGGAATTGACCGGCTGGCTTTCTGAAACTGCTTCCCAGGCATGATGCACTGTTCCTGGGCACGACTTTGATAACGTCCCATTGCTTGGAAGTCTGGAGAGTTGAGCTCCAGGGCCTTAACGGCTGATTTCTAAGCCCACATAGGCTCACTCCTGTCAGGCAGAGAGCTCAGCTTCGACCACAGTGGATCTCTGGAAGCATGAAACCTCTAGGAATTGACCGGCTGGCTTTCTGAAACTGCATCCCAGGCATGATGCACTGTTCCTGGGCACGACTTTGATAACGTCCCATTGCTTGGAAGTCTGGAGAGTTGAGCTCCAGGGCCTTAACGGCTGATTTCTAAGCTCACATAGGCTCACTCCTGTCAGGCAGAGAGCTCAGCTCCGACCACAGTGGATCTCTGGAAGCATGAAACCTCTAGGAATTGACCAGCTGGCTTTCTGAAACTGTGCATGATGATGCAGCCTCCTGGGCACGACTAAACTTATAACTATTAAAACCAATTTTGGTTGCTGAAACAATACAAATTATAATAATCAATTGATTATGGCAAGTTTTATATAAAACTTTTTATAAAACAAAAATAAAATTAATCTAAGTAGAAAGATTAAAAAAAAACTAATAAAATATAATATATATTAAAAAAAAAATATACAGTACTGTGCAAAAGTTTTAGGCAGGTGTGAAAAAATGCTGTAAAGTAAGAATGCTTTCAAAAATAGACATGTTAATAGTTTATATTTATCAATTAACAAAATGCAAAGTGAGTGAACAGAAGAAAAATCTACATCAAATCAATATTTGGTGTGACCACCCTTTGCCTTCAAAACAGCATCAATTCTTCTAGGTACACTTGCACACAGTTTTTGAAGGAACTCGGCAGGTAGGTTGGCCCAAACATCTTGGAGAACTAACCACAGTTCCTCTGTGGATTTAGGCAGCCTCAGTTGCTTCTCTCTCTTCATGTAATCCCAGACAGACTCGATGATGTTGAGATCAGGGCTCTGTGGGGGCCATACCATCACTTCCAGGACTCCTTGTTCTTCTTTACACTGAAGATAGTTCTTAATGACTTTCGCTGTATGTTTGGGGTCGTTGTCATGCTGCAGAATAAATTTGGGGCCAATCAGATGCCTCCCTGATGGTATTGCATGATGGATAAGTATCTGCCTGTACTTCTCAGCATTGAGGATACCATTAATTCTGACCAAATCCCCAACTCCATTTGCAGAAATGCAGCCCCAAACTTGCAAGGAACCTCCACCATGCTTCACTGTTGCCTGCAGACACTCATTCGTGTACCGCTCTCCAGCCCTTCGGCGAACAAACTGCCTTCTGCTACAGCCAAATATTTCAAATTTTGACTCATCAGTCCAGAGCACCTGCTGCCATTTTTCTGCACCCCAGTTCCTGTGTTTTCGTGCATAGTTGAGTCGCTTGGCCTTGTTTCCACGTCGGAGGTATGGCTTTTTGGCCGCAAGTCTTCCATGAAGGCCACTTCTGACCAGACTTCTCCGGACAGTAGATGGGTGTACCAGGGTCCCACTGTTTTCTGCCAATTGTGAGCTAATGGCACTGCTCGACATCTTCCGATTGCGAAGGGAAGTAAGCATGATGTGTCTTTCATCTGCTGCAGTAAGTTTCCTTGGCCGACCACTGCGTCTACGGTCCTCAACGTTGCCTGTTTCTTTGTGCTTCTTCAAAAGAGCTTGGACAGCACATCTGGAAACCCCTGTCTGCCTTGAAATTTCTGCCTGGGAGAGACCTTGCTGATGCAGTATAACTACCTTGTGTCTTGTTGCTGTGCTCAGTCTTGCCATGGTGTATGACTTTTGACAGTAAACTGTCTTCAGCAACCTCACCTTGTTAGCTGAGTTTGGCTGTTCCTCACCCAGTTTTATTCCTCCTACACAGCTGTTTCTGTTTCAGTTAATGATTGTGTTTCAACCTACATATTGAATTGATGATCATTAGCACCTGTTTGGTATAATTGTTTAATCATACACCTAACTATATGCCTACAAAATCCCTGACTTTGTGCAAGTGTACCTTGAAGAATTGATGCTGTTTTGAAGGTAAAGGGTGGTCACACCAAATATGGATTTGATTTAGATTTTTCTTCTGTTCACTCACTTTGCATTTTGTTAATTGATAAATATAATCTATTACCAAGTTTATTTTTGAAAGCATTCTTACTTTACAGCATTTTTTCACACCTGCCTAAAACTTTTGCACAGTACTGTATATATATATACATATATATATTATATATATTTCAGTATATACAGTATATATATATATATAGATATATATACATATACAAAATTAAGACAAGTATTTTGCTCTTTTGTGCGTGCATAGGTCAATGGAGTGGATCTGAATGGCAAGACTCAGGAGGAGGTTGTGGCTCTGTTGCGCTCGACTCCCATGGGAGGCACTGTAGGTCTTCTCATCGTCAGACAAGAGGACACTTTTCTTCCCCGCGAAGTGGTGAGTCACACACTCTCTCTCCCATACACACACACACCTAAATGTGCAACCATCTTAAAATGGCTTAACAATGGCCCCAGTAAAACGGTCTCTCGATATCACAGAGAGTTCATATAGCACCATGAAATGGCCTCTTCAACTCCTTCCCTGCCTCGGGCCTATTTAGGTCACATGTGTGCCATAGAGGCAGCTGCCACCCGCCTTAACTCATTTTGAAGTCATTATTATTTCCATAATAGATAATTCAGGAGAGCAAATGAACTCTGGGCTGCCTTGACATTTGTATGCAGATTCGACGTTCCATAAAGATGCTTCTTCATTCAGTCAGTGGAGACGGTTCCCATTGGCTGTCTCAATGACCTGCTGTTTACAGCATCAGTAAAGTTCCTCCTTACGATGTAGGAATTTGAGTGCTTTCCAAGTCTGCAAAAACATAACCAAATATATGTGGTTCCAATTGCCCCTATTCTGTTTTAAAAAATATAAAACTGACGATTTCTAAAAATAAATGTATCATACAAGTTTGGAACAGACAGCCAGTGCCATTTAGTGAGTGAGATTTTGTGTTTGCCATAACCATGTCTCTTCACTAAAGTCTCTACACTAAATGAACAACTAAGCGATGTAAATCAATGCTATACGAGTGAACTTTATGGGTGAGGAGTGATGTGATGATACCTCATAGTATACAGCAAACATAGTATATGCAATCTATTTCATTCTATCATATCCTGCCATTATTTTGAAAATATTTTCTGAATTCATATAATCTGCGACAGTGTTATTTACGTACTTATACTTTCAAATGTATGTATGAGTGAGTGAAAGTTTGAAAGCGTATCAAGCGTAATCCTATATTAACTCAAATTGATTTGTATGAGCTACAGTAGTTAGATATAATATCCCAGCAATAATTTGGGAACGTAATGCCATACATAGTCAGAATGTAACATGCTTGTTAATAGTCGGATATTTATTGGATATTAAATATGGTCTGAAATGTGTAGGATTGTGACAGTTTGTAGGAATCCTGTGCTTTTTTTATTTTTAGGATTAAACCCAAGTATATGAGCGCTTGATTTTTTTAAGTTGATGTGTTCCAAAGACGGTTCATAATGTAATAAATTAGAAGTTTGCCATTTAATTTACGGAGCTGCTGTGATACAACGACCATTGTAATAAAACATCGCACGATTCACAATCATCTGTTCTGGATTAAACTGAACGTGCTTTTAGTGCCCTTCATTGGCATCGAGTAGCATCATTAGAACAAATGTTAAAGGATGAGTTCACTTCAGAATTCAAATTTCCTGATAATTTACTCACCCCGATGTCATCCAAGATGTCAAAAAGAAATTAAGGATTTTGAGGAAAACATTCCAGGGTTTTTCTCAATATTGTGGACTTCAACAGATATATATATATATATATATATATACTTTTTAATCACAAATGCTCATCTTGCACTGCTCTGTGATACGCCATGTATTACTTTGGAAAGGTCACGCCTGACGTAGGTGGAAGTACCGATCCAGTGTCTACAAAGCAAATGTGCAAAGACTAAGTCAAATTGCCTTTACAAAAAACAAAAAAAACAATGATGTCGGGCGATTTTGAAGAAAATGAGATGGAGTTTTCCGCCCTACCGCGGTACTTCTGCCTACGTCATGCATGGCCAAACCAACATGATTACGTAATGTGTGGCACATTGTAGAGCAGCGCAAGACGAGCATTTGTTTAAAAAAAATACGTATATATGTTTGAAAATTATCGTTTCGCTAGATAAGACCCCCTTATTCCTCATCTGGGATCATGTTGAGCCTTTGAAGCTGCATTGAAACTGCAATTTTGACCTTCAACCCGTTGAACCCCAGTGAAGTCCACTAAATGGAGAAAAATCCTGGATGTATTTCCTCAAAGACCTTAACTTATTTTCAACTGAAAAAAAAGACAAACTTATTGGATGACATGGGGGGTGAGTAAATTATCAGAAATTTTAATTCTGAGGTGAACTAATCCTTTAAGAACAAACGTTCTTCCAGTAACGTTAATAGAATGTTCGTTGAAAGTTGTCTGGTCTTTAATAATGATCTCAAATCATTATCGCAAAAACGTTTCTACAGCTTTCATGGAACGTTTCTTCATGAAATGTTTTAGTTTGTCTAACACTCTTTTTTAAATGCTACCACATGTTTCGGAATGTTCAGAGAATGTTCCCACAATGTTTGAAAAACAATAAGATAGAATGTTCCCTTAACGTATAGATTTTGGGAGTGATTGAGAGTGGGTGGAGATGAGCTTTGACTTCCTTTCTCAGGCTCGGGCGAGATTTGATTAAAGACGCCATCATGAAGACACACTTTCACAAACTCTCCCACTCCACCTCGTTTCTCATCAGCTCCCCCTGAAAATTCGGAGTTTAAGACATCCCGGATGACAGGGGTGGGAAGAGAGAAAGAGAGGGAAGAGATAAACTGTTGGATGCTTCATTACTCTTATTGTCACATTAACATTCAGGAGGCTTTAGCTTTTCAACGCACCCGGTTCAGGCATTAAAGGATCTCAATAATCCATACAAGTATGTTCATAAAAATCAGATTACAAAAGCATCGCTCCACCGCTGACAGTTATTGCAAATAAAGTGGAGAGAGAGAGAGGACAGCGGAGAGTTATTGATGCTATTTTGTAGATGTGCGTGATGGAGAGAGAGCGTGGTGCTTTAATATGATGATATGGGAAGGTTGTCATGTGAGCCAATCACAGAGCCGGACCATTAATGCATCACTGGGGAAGTTCTAAATCAAAAGACTGAGTGACATGCTCTGCCACAGCGACAGGTTACAGTCTAATAAATCAAAACTGCCAAGTTTTTGATATTTAAAGACACGATACAATTAACCTCAAATTGCCATAATGGCAAAGCGAGAGAACTAATAGAGTAAAGGCCTCGGAATTGGACGTTGTTGGCACCACTAACATGCCGAAGGATCTTATTTATTTATTTTCATTTATCTGTGTGCATGCGATTAGCCTTCCAGGAGTCTAGGGATTTGCAGACATTTTACGAAAGCTCGCGTGTCAAATGCAGGCTGGCAGAGGCAGTGACTTATTGATAGGGGCGTCAGCTTTAACCTTTGCTCACAGCCAAAGTTCAGTCCTGAGGGAACCGCAGAAAAATGAGCTTTGATGCCCCCGGCCGGCCCTCGCCCTTTAGAGAAAAAGAGACAGAGAAGCAAGAGGAGGAGAACGCTCCACCGGCATGTTCGGTGAACTCCAAAGAGGCTGTTGTGCCAGAATCGATGAAGCGCTGTCCTTGGAGTGTTCTGGACTCTGGCTGATGGGCTGGTGTTAGTTGAGTGCAATTATAGGTCATGTGCCACTCAAAGTGGTGTGTGTCATGAGATTACTGGTCTTTAAACAACTGAGTTGTTGCTTTGTTTGCTGCTCCTGACAGGTAGATTGAGACTCGCTCACAAATTTGACCCATTCTGGGTCAGTCTTAAGGGTCGTTCACACCAAGAACAATAACTATAACGATAACTACGTTGCTGTCCAAGAGTGATGCCCAGCCTAGGAAAATTGACAAATTCGCCCTGAAATGTGTTAGAGATTTTTTTCAAGCATATTGTGTAGTTGTGCTTGGAGTCAATTGTTTTATTTGTGATGATAATGCAAGGAAACATGCCAAATTGTGCAACACACATTGTGTCATACAAAGAAATTAAGAACACATGCAAAAACAAGAGAAAACCAATGAAATATTATGGTTTTTCCTGTGAGCCTTTTTCTTTTCTATGACTTTTTTTTTTTTCTAAAACCAACCAAACTAATACCTTAACCAAGTTTAGTGTTTTGTTCTTCCCTAATATTTAAAATATTTAAAAGGGGTTATGAACTGCGTTTTATTGTTTTGTAATGTTTCCTGTGGTGCATTTATAATGCTAGTATGCATTTTACATCAAAAATGGTCAGAATTTACCTTGATTTTAGCCCTCTTATTTGAACAGTCTGTTTGAAGGGCCGTGTTTGTTGAGACTTCAGTGTAAACGCCCTCTGCTGTGATTGGCTAACATCTTTGCCTATGAAATAGAAGGCATTAGGTAGTCGTGGCCTTCAGAAGGTTGCTGGTTCGATTCCCACACCGGCAGGAATTGAAAGTGGGGATTGTGAATGAACAGCACTCTCTCCACCTTCAATGCCATGACTAAAGTGCCCTTGAGCAAGACGCCTAACCCCTAATCGCTCCCCTTGGATAAAAGCGTCTGCTAAATGATGAAAAATGAAAAAATGAAAAATGAAATAGCCTATGAAGTATTACTCTCTTGAAAACTTTTAGCAAGTTTTTACTAGTACAGCTCTCAAGGTTAACTAATTGTGAAAACTGTTGATAGCATTACATTTAGATCTATGGCGTTATATTTAGATCGTGGCATGAAAGGTTGCAGTGATGAACATTGTAGCCGATCACAGACATGTTGTTGAGCTCATGAAAGCAGTGATCTCGTCATTGGAACTCAATTTCTGCACACTAACGAATGCTTTAATCATAACTAACAGTGCAAATGCAATATAATAAGAGATTTGTTTAATATAACGGAAGTTTTGCCACAAGTCCAGAACTCAGTCCCTGATAAACTTGCGCTGTTTGGTTGACAGCTCCAGCGATTGTAATATATATATATATATACATATATATATATATATATAATTTAATCACTGATCACTGTTTAATTAATACATTATTTTCATCGTACTAAGAGAAACAAAGTGAAGTTGACCGTCATTAGTTTGATTTACTGATCCAAGAACATCTGAATGCACATGAATCATTACAGATCAGGCTTTAGAATTAACACATTTACTCACATGTTGTTGCATTACTGTCGAGTCCATATCATAAAAGTCTTTTTGCAAAGCCTGCGCCAAAATGTGAATGATTTACCAAAGAAATCCACTGCGAAATGTAGCGAATACAAATAAATATTGCTCAACTGAGACATTGACATTGTTGAAAGTAAATAACCATATTCCTACCATTAGGATCCTTTGAAAGGGACTGTTATTTTTAGTCCTGTATCGCTCTTCTCTCCTCATCATCTCACTAACACACCAGTGGGCGGGGCTAACGTTGCAGTGATGAAATAAGTTGTGATTTCTTCTGTGGAGGCGGCGTTTCACCCATCTATAGGCACATTCCAGGACGAGTCGCTCGCTGGGTCCCGGTGTCAATAAAAGCTTTTATTGGACTTACAAGGAAATAATGGATAATGTTATAGTACAATGACCTCTTGTATATCAAAAGCTCAAGGAAAAGTTGATTTCTCAATTTAAAATCTAAAATATTTTCCTCATATTTAATCGAACTTGTCAAAAAACAAATATCCCCTCCAGACATCACTGCTGTATATTATGAATTCTGATTGCCTGTCAATGTTTTTATTGTAGCTAATCAGATTGGATTTCGCAAAAAGCGCCACTTTTTATACAACATGCATAAAATGGGCAATGAACAGTCTGTTGGCACTCTACGAAAGTGACGTCCGAGACTATGGAAGCCCTTTCCATCTTAACATTTGCATCAGGTCTGTTTATTTCGGAATTGGAAGAGAGCTTTGAATATAAAACAACCATTTGTGTTTCAGACAAGAAAAAAAAAAGGATGTCAAAGGAGCGGTGGATAGTTTGTGCGGTTGATGCGGAGGGAGCAAATGGGTGAAGGAATAGGAGAAATGATGAAAGTGGGAGGATCTGGGAGGAGAGGGAGGGGGTGCGACACAGCGGGAGACGGATAGGCCAGAAGACAGAGAGAGAGAGAGAGAGGGAGAGAATGAGAGATGTGATAGGCATCTCAGGGAGCCATCAAAAACTCTACTGTGGAGAAAAGAAGGGGGAGAAAAGAGAACTGACAACAGCGGCAAGGGAGCAAACGTGTTTTGACAGACATCTTGCACTTGATGAAATCTTACCTTGCCACTTCGGTGAGACACACACTCACGAACGCACTCCGAGGCCTGACAAACACCCTGCTGCTGAATTATTCATGTCAGAAAACGCAATTATCCGGCACACTAATGTGGCCAGCGGTGGCGTGAGAGCATTGAAACAACACAACTCACACACAAGCAATTCCATCGTGTAAACAAAAAGCCCACCGAGTTCTTCTGCCGGCTGTCTGGCCGGCACTGGCCACAAATTATCGTTCCTTTTGATCTCCCAGTGTGCATTGCTGGGCGCGCATTGCAACCGCTGCTAAGCCACAGTGATAAGCAGATGTTGTATATCACCAACTTCCCCTCCGCAAAAAGAAGTAACTCATTGTGAACTCTTCAACCGCACCAGACGGAAGGAAACAAAGGAACCAGTAAATACGAATTACCTCCAAAGCTTTGACTGAAGATGAGGCTGTGTTGATTGACGCTAGCGTGTTGAGTCAAGTAACTGGCAGCAGGTCCTAGTGCTTGGGAGTGGTAGAAACGTCAAAACATTCAGTTTTTTGCGGTCCAAATTGGGACACTAACACTATGTGATGGAGCTCTGAAATTCTTCATGCCTCAAAATAGCTTCAATGTAACTCTACACCCTTGCTTCGTTTAGTATACGTGGACCATGAATATGCAAATTAGCCCCGCCTCCACTCACCCACATGAGCTCAGAGACCCACTCGGTCAGCTTTTAATCAAGTTACTGTTGTAAACGCTGCACAAATATGGGTTATGGGTAGTCGTGGCCTAGTGGTGAGGGAGTGGGGCTTGTAACCTGAAGGTTGCCGGTTCGATTCCCACGCCGGCAGGAATTGAAAGTGGGGATTGTGAATGAACAGCACTCTCTCCACCTTCGATACCATGACTAAAGTGCCCTTGAGCAAGACACCTAACCCCTAATTGCTCCCCTTGTAAGTCGCTTTGGATAAAAGCGTCTGCTAAATGATGAAAAATCTAAATGTAAAATGTAAAAATGTTATCAAACGGTTAATAATGTGCTGCTAATGTTGGTTTCTTTAGACATGCAACAACAGTGGAGAAAGGCATATAGTTCATCATAACATTATAATATAGATTTATTACTTAATGTACGCGATTTTTCATATCAATAGAAAAATATACCAGGAAAACCTGGCTTCTCTCGAGACTCCCCATAGTAATGATATGCTGTTTGTGACGTAAGAAACAACAGTGATTTCAAAACGAGTTTTTGAGACCATCTCTGGTTCACTGGAATTTTAAGGAGAAAGCAGCTTTACATTAATAATTGGCAAATAATTTTTGCTGCACTGCAGCTCCCAAAGAAAATGGTGTCATTGTCCAACTTATTCTATATATTATTGATTCATTCCGTTGCAAATATCAGTAGTTATTAGTCTAGTTAATTTATGTATATCAGCACTGGAGAAAACAGTGACGTAATCGTCCGGCTCAGCTCAGTTCACATACAACGACACCAAAAACACTGCTGAATATCAAGCGAGTGTCCCCAACTTAAGCAAGCCAAAGGAACCAAAACTCCAACAAATGGAGAAAAAAACCTTGGGAGAAACCAGACTTAGTTCTCCTCCGGCCAACAGTGAACACTTGCCCGATACTCAGGCAGAGTTACAGGTCATTAAACCGATTTGGAATCGCTTTGTCTGAAAGCTTATTAAAAACATCACATAGACATATCAGGAACATTAAAATCTTTAACTAAGTGATTAGTGAGGAGGACTGTTGCTAGATTTGTCTTTTAAAAACACACATTTATACGAATGTTTTTGGCCTTGGATCACAATTCACACTATTTTGAGTGTCCCACCACCACCGTTGTGTCGCATCAATGACATATAATAGTCCAACTTTTTATGTGCCTGGAAACCCCGTGTTCAGTTTGATTTCCGTTGGCTACGGTTTATCCGTTTTTGAACACAAGCATGTGCCCCACTAAGAAATACAATCGACTGGGTTTCCTTAAAGTGCTCCTGTTCTGCTTTTTTACACACTCATCTTTCTTTAGTGTGTAATGTTGCTGTTTGAATATGAAAAACAAAGTTTCAAAGCACAAAGTTATTCTTTATATCCCAACACACTGTTTCTGAACTCCCTGAAACGCCTCCATTGAAGTCTTGAGTTTTCTTCGGGGATCGAGCGCGCCACCATATTCCTCATTTAAATAGTTTCCGCCCGAGGCATGCGCAGAATACACCATCCAAAATTACCAAAATGCATACCTGTAGTTTTGACTGCAGGAAGCCTCCAATGAGCCTTTTGAATTGTTTAATGGAAAACTTGACAGAGCTGAAGGAAATCTTTAGTTCAGTTTTGTGTCGGTTTGTTTGGAAAAACGTGATTTTAAAGCGTTTTGTACTCTTGAAACTATTTCATGTGCATTATTTTCTGACCCAACTTCCCGGAAAATAACCCCATGAATGACGATGAGCTGTTTGTATTCATGTTCCAATAATACACCCATCTGTAGTCAATTGCAGCTCTCTCCAAGTTGGAGTTGATGCTCACGACTGTTGCCTTGTTCAATAACCACAACTCGTCAATGCTGTTGGCTTCGGAAATCCAATCCAAAATCTCCCAGAACGGTCCAGATGACAGGGTGTACGGGAACGTCGTTTCAGCTCGGCACAGAATAGTAATTAAACACTACATTAAATTCCTCTTCATGACCAGTTCAGACTTTTCACGGATCCATTAGAGGCTGAATCTGCCAAGCTAAGAGAATCTTAATTGCGCAATTAATTTGAACGCTGATGTCTACTGACAGTTGGATTTATGGCATCTATTGAGGCCAGATCCAGACAAATGTGTGACAGGTTCTATTTTAATACCGCTGATGAGTTGGCTTGATATCCCGCAAGTGACGCCCATTTTGCCAGTCATCTGAAAATCTGCTGTTTTTCAAAGCTTGTTTCAGAAAGACTATTGAAAGTTATTGTTGTTGAGCTATTGTTGCTCATTTCCTGTTTTGCTCCAATTTCTCTCACGTTTCTATTTTTAAATGTGGTTTGTGCATGTTAAATTTTTAGGAAACGACAACAACGTTGCAACTTTTGTGTTTTCACACCAGATAATATCTTCGTTTCTCAGAATCACTTTGCGCACTCACACTCGCACACTTCTAGTGCCAACAGAAAGGTCAGGACTCGACATTTATTTCCCCACGCAGCCATATTTGTTTTGAATCTCTTCACTGGATGTGGGAAACTTTAGTAACTCGCATGGATAAGAAATCAAATCAGCGTGTTACCAGAACACTAGAGAGCAGATGTTAAATTAGAGATTGCTGGATGTTGTGATGGGAATTGTTGAGGGAGCTCTTTTGTAAGCTCTGCGAAGTTGTTTGTTCCTGCACAACAAGTGCTTCTGATTGACCAAGAGCTGCAGCAATCATCCGCATGCGGCCTTGAAACACCGACAGCATGAGTGTTCAAAATGGCCTACTAGCTACTGTATTTTTAAAGAAAGTAGTATGCAGTATGCATGTATGAAATGTCACGTTAAAATACCAAGCATCACGCTATTCTCATGACGTCTGGAAATAAAACATGAAGGCTAAGTTACAGCCCATTTAGTCAAACTGATGGCTAAGCTTTATTTGTAGGGCAACCTTTTGAATTGAAATGGTTTGTTTCAGTCTTTTTGAATGGAAGTCTCCCAAACCGGAAGTGACACCCATAATTCAAAACGCAGTAGGCTCGTCGGAGATAAGGAGGCAAGGAGTCTTTACACAGCCGAAGTTATATTACAAAATATTCTGGCTCTTCCTGGCTCCATCCATCATAAAAGTAATTAATACAGCCTTCTGAAGCAAAGCGATGTAAGAAAATTCCCATATTTATGACCTTATAAACTGTAATAACTGGCTTCCATGTGGTAGTCTAGTTCCGGCAGAAGAGTGAACTCTGACCTGATGTATAACGTATTGACGGAAGTACAGAGGATAGAGCAAAACAAAACACAGGTCCCGAATTAGAAGTCTAAAAAGAGAATTTTCTAACAAGAACTGTCAGAGGAGCTTGATCTGGTTGCTCAGCCCTGTTCGTTTGATCCACAAGAAGCATTTACCCTCACCTAAGCTTCCGCTACTCCTACACCCTACATCATGCGTCCAGTCAGAGTTCATTCTTGTACCCAAACTAGACTTGTGTATGGCTGTTACTAGAAGTGATTATAGTTTTACGTTGTATATATGGATATTTTTCTCACAAAAATGCATCACTTTGCTTCTAAAGGCCTTTATTAAGCCCCTGGAGCTGTATGGATTACTTTTGTAATAGATGGATGCACTTTTTTGGGGCTTCAATTTTTATTTATTTTTTTAATAAAACTCCAGTTGTGTTTGGCTGAAAGAAGATAGACATATACACCCAGGATGCCTCAAGTTGAGTAAATTTGGGGATCATTTTTGGGTAAACACACCCTTTAAAGTTTCTTTTTAAAATTTCACTGCATTGTAATGTATTTATTTTAATATTTAAAAATGAATTATTATTTATTATTACTCTCCATTTCTTTCTAATATCTGAAACAAATATATATATATATATATATATATATATATATATATGTATATATATGTATGTGGAAAAACTAAAAGTGCAAAAAGCCGAATTAATAAATGCAATCATTTACTTTCATACATGAAATGCTATGGAATGAAATCTGAACCAGACCGAGATGTCAGATGTTTAACATTTTCACAACATAAGAAAACAAGAACAGCCATTTACTAACTTAAATGTAAGCTTTGCAGGATGTGTTATATCCACAGTTCTGTCCAGGTTTGTAATAATTGACAGAGCTGTGATTTGGGAGGATTGTTTCCGAGAAGGATGTGTTGATTGCAGACAGGTGTTTTCTGCCCTGATTGCAGACGAGCTGCCCCAGAAACAGAAATGACGCTCTTATGTGAGTTTTGCCAGCAAACGGCTCTAAGCCACGTGTGTCCAGGTCTGTTGAGATACCATCCCATCTGACTGTTTCCATAGCAACAGCCAGTAGAGGAAGTAAGCTTGGGCAGGAGGGCACCTGGTTGATGAAGATAATTAGCCCCTTTCTTATTTAATGGGCGTGTCTCTGCGGTTTTGTCCCAAATTACAGCCCGTTTGTTTCATCTGTCATAACCCTGACCACATTCCCTCCCCCCAGCCAGATCCTTAGAGAATTATTAAGAAGACGACCAAACTTTCAGTTGAAGTCACAGTCTGACGGTCACGTCTCTTTATCCAGGGCGGCTTGTTCCGTCTCTAAAAGTGGCTCTGATATAATTATCTGTCTGTCAAAGTTATGTTATGCCTTTAAGCCTCAGTCTTAGTCACAATGAGGTAATTCACCATCTGCTTACAAGGTGTAAAAGGGAGACCCGCGGTCCTGTCGCTGTCCTTCCTGGCAGCTGTTAGCCACAGTGTTTCATCTGAGATGTCGTGACGGCAAAATGGGCTCTGTACCCTGGGAACGGAGCCGCTTTTGAGCCAAGATAGCTATCAGGATCTATTTGTAACTTGGCAGTCTTTTGGGGAGTTTTTTAACAGCGACTGAATTATCACGTTCACTAGGACCTTGGCTGTCTTACACATGCCTTGGAAAATTTAGTACTGTAAGACCCTTAAATCACTGACTGGTATTGTTCATTGAGAATAAAATGAAGTCTTTGAAAGTTCTGAACAAGGTTTGTACGGTATCTGGACTTCTTCAGAATGATTTAGATAATCTCATAACTTTTTGGAAGACACAAGAAAAGCGACACGTTATATGTTCACAATTACACAATTCCTCATGCCGTTATGTAGACCTGCACGATTATTATATCGGCATGTAACTGAAAATGTTATTGCAAATTAGAATAATTATTAATTATAGTGTGACTCCAATGTTGGGAAATAACTACAAGTCGCATAAATAATAATTAGAACAAGGACAAATATATATTAAATATAATTAAAGGTGCAGTGAGCGACTTGACAATGTTGACATTTAAAATCAGACAAACGAACACGCCCCTAACCAAAAGAAACACGCCCCTCCTGTCATTGCTCCGCCCCCAAAATAACAAACATGCCATGCGACGCAGGAAACCCCTCAGACTGTGATTCAACAACAACAGCAACATATCTTGGTTCTCTCGAACGTTTCTCCTGTGCTGCTGTTCCGACCCCGGTTCAAGCTCTCGCCTGATCATAACCCTTCTTTTTACAATTACATTCTTCTGACCTTTTCATTTTTGGGAATATCTCAGCCGTCTCTCTTTCTACAGTCTTTTTACAAATGTTCCGCTTGCTCACTCTTTCTTCTCCCCCATCATGAGTGGGCACGCCATCTGACTATAAGAGTGTTATGGTGCTCTGATCCGCCTTTTTATTCTCCTTTTTACAGTCTGGACTATATAAAAACCTTTTTTGTTGCATACACACAAAGCAGACATCTAGCAAATGTTGGCAAAATTGTTTGTTTATCAACAGCATTTTTTGCACCTATATATATATATATATATATATATATATATATATATATATATAGGTGAAATAATGTTGAGAGCAAAACATATATTTTAATTCCCTTCCTTCCTTTATTAATTTAATTTGTTTGTTTAATTATTTCCCTTCTCTGTAGTTCTTTTGTCATGAGTAAGTTTTTACTCATTTGTTTGTTCAATACTTAGTTCCTCATTATGAGTTTTCCTTCCTTCCTTCCTTCCTTCCTTCCTTCCTTCCTTCCCTTCCTTCCTTCCTTCCTTCCTTCCTGCCCTTCCCCCCTTCCTTCCCTCTGCCCTTCCCCCTTCCTTCCTTCCCTCCTTCCTTCCCCCTTCCTTCCCTCCTTCCTTCCCCCCCTTCCTTCCTTCCTTCCTTCCTTCCTCCCTCCTTCCTTCCTTCCCCCCTTTCCTTCCTTCCTTCCTTCCTTTCCTCCTTCCTTCCCTCCGCCCTTCCTTCCTTCCCTCTGCCCTTCCTTCCTTCCCCCCTTCCTTCCCCCCTCCTTTCCTTCCTTCCTTCCTTCCTTCCTTCCTTCATTCCTTTCCTCCTTCCTTCCTTCCTTCCTTCCTTCCTTCCCCCCTCCCTTCCTTCCTTCCTTCATTCCTTTCCTCCTTCCTTCCCTCCACCCTTCCTTCCTTCCTTTCCCTCTGCCCTTCCTTCCTTCCCCCTTTCCTTCCCCCTCCTTTCCTTCCTTCCTTCATTCCTTTCCTCCTTCCTTCCCTCCGCCCTTCCTTCCTTCCTTCCCTCTGCCCTTCCTTTCTTCCTTCCTTCCCCCCTCCTTTCCTTCCTTCCTCCCTCCTTTCCTTCCTTCCTTCCTTCCTTCATTCCTTTCCTCCTTCCTTCCTTCCTTCCCTCCGCCCTTCCTTCCTTCCTTCCTTCCCCCCGCCCTTCCTTCCTTCCTTCCCCCCCTTTCTTCCTTCCCTCCTTCTTTTCCCCTTCCTTCCCTCTATCCTTCCTTCCCCCCTTCCTTCCTTCCCTCCTTCCTTTCCCCTTCCTTCCTTCCTTCCTTCCTTCCCTCCGCCCTTCCCCCTTCCTTCCCTCCTTCCTTCCCCCTTCCTTCCCTCCTTACTTCCCCCCTCTGTCCCTTCCTTCCTTCATTCCTTTCCTCCTTCCTTCCTTCCTTCCTTCCTTCCTTCCTTCCTTCCTTCCTTCCCTCCTTCCTTCCCCCCTCCCTTCCTTCCTTCCTTCCTTCCTTTCCTCCTTCCTTCCTTCCTTTCCTCCTTCCTTCCTTCCCTCCTTCCTTCCTTCCTTCCTTTCGTTCTTTCTTTCTTTCTCATGTTAGAAACAGCACATAAATAAATATCATTTTTTTCAGCCCTCAAATCATGTTTATTAACTTGATTTTAGTTAATAGGGGACTAAAAAGAAAAATAACGCAAGAGTTTGCATCATTTTTTTTGAGTTATGACAACTTTGTATAAATTTACAGTCAACCAACAAGATACATCGAGTTAGAGGAACTTAAAAATGTGTAGGATAAACAAATGGTTATGTTTTTTACTCAAAAAAAAAAACTAGTAAACAACTAGCTCCAACTCCAACTAGCAGAATTGTAGCCTTGGAACCAATTTATCTTATCTATTTCAGTTCAAATCAACAGTTATCATAGCACATGCTTACATAACTTTTTTATCATGTATATTTAATGAACAAGTAAGCTGTTACTTGTCACTGGCATTAGTGCAGTGAGTCAATGTAGATACATTACCTTCATGTATCTCTTCAGCTCAATGGTAACTACATAAACTCCAACATTACAGAAACTCTTTTAAATGTCAAACATAACAGCATTAAACACTAACAGCTCTTTTCCTTCACTAAAAACAAATAAATTAACACTTAATTTCAACATTTATTCTCCTTATCCAGCCCTATTCAAAACATGCTGGGTACTAGAAATCCTCTGCCTGATTTCTGAAGTCATCAAGACAATATCATTAAGTTACTACAACTTATTTTTAAACCAATTAACACATAACTTTGAGTTTAAATAACAGACTTTATTAAGTTGATGTAATGATCAACATCATTGTCAAAAGAACTCTACAGAATAATATTTGCAACTTAAAAGTTTTAATTAAAACAATAAACTTTCAACCATGCATTAATTTAAGTTGTCTTAACAGATCCTCTGAACTACTTTTCAGAGTGTATAATAAATGAACAGAAATTCAAGCATGTTTCAAAGTCTGAAATAACAATCAGAATTCAAAGCGGATTCATATGTCTTGAAGACATCCGCATAAACGCTGTTTTTGACACAGCAGGTCAGAAAACCTCCAAAGCGGCAAATGTGACATCCATTAACCGCTCATCCCAATCTCTTCTTCATCCAGAGCCCATCTTTTTTTTTTTTTTTTTTTAGGATAGTCAAGCATCTAGAGCCACTCTCTCTTTTTAAGCACTACGCCTGGCATCCCTACTGTGAAAATTACCTCACCCATCTCCATTAGCCAGACTGGCACGCTTAAGTTCAATTGCTTGTTCGAACCCCCGAAATCATTCTCTTGTTTTTTCCCCTTTCTCTCTCTTTTCCCCACTGTTTGCCGTACCCTTCACAAGCGCTTTTGTGGGCTGCATTTTAAATGTGCCAGTTTGCACGGCTGCACCACGGCAAGCACTCCCATAATTAAACCTAATATTGCAAAGTGCATTGGAAGACAATAGCATTCTGCTAGCATTTTCGTTTCACAAAACAGTTTTGAGTTGCCACCTGTTTTTGTTTAGCACTTTTTTTTTTTCCTCTCAGCTCTGACAGCAATTAGCCTAGCTGCTCATATGGAGCGGGCGCTGTTTTACCGCTGTACAGGACTGATAAACAAGCTAGTTTAGAGCAGTTTTGGGACATGCAGAGCTTGCTGAGAACATGTGGCGTAGTCAAGCACAGTTAGGTCTCAACCACGATGTTGTCCTTGTAGCTCAAATGTGTTTAAATGTACAACAAAAGGCTGGTAATGATCAAAAATAGGCTCATTATAAAACATAACGTCTGCTTTTGTTTGTTTCTTCTTTTGACCTTGTATTTAGTTCCTTGTAAAGAGAAAAAAAAATGTGTAGATGAGGTGTTTGACTTCACTTCTCCAAGTATTCGTGTCACCTTCACTTTAGGTGCTGACGGTTCGCTCTTCGCTTCCTCTCTAAGCTTTGAATATCTCATCTAATCTCTTTCTCTCTCTCTTTCTCGGGTCTTCAGGTCTAATTGTACCTGAAAGTCTTGAATGTGCATTAGTCGGAGGTGTTTAATATGCAGTCTTTATCAGAAGGTGGTGGGCCACAGAAACAGTGGTGAGAAATTTCATGTTACTATACTTATCATGCACAGGCCTTCTTTGCAATTACATACTTGACTGATTTCTTTTAGCCTCTTAAATTCATTTCCAGTGACCTTTATTTCGTTGCCCCGTTTGGGCGAGAAAGTTTCAGCCTTGCTAATTGTTTCAAACCTTCGCTGCGGTTTGAAGCCAGAGAGCGAGATTTTCGTTTCTTCCTTTTCCATTTATCCATTCCTTCCTTTCCTATTTTATGTTGTACATTCGGTTTTTTTAGTTTCTTTGATAAATTGTTTGTTTTTTTGCAGAGGCTCTGAAGGAACACTGTGAAGGGATGAAAAATGTTTCAATGCTTTTGCTTTCTCTCGCAAAACCCGTAAAACGTCGTTTTCTTTCTGGGAAAACGCGAAAGCGTTAAAATATATTTTGTTCTTATCACGTTTGGTTTGTTTGGTTTCCTCTCGTTCTTTCTGTCTTCACTCAATTGTTTGTTCGTTCTATTTGTTAGTTGTTGATGAATGTGTTTAGTCTTTTGTTTTTGGTTTGTATGTTTGTTTGTTTGTTCAATAATCTATTCTTTCTTTGGTTAGTTGTTTTGAAAGTGTTTATTTGTTGTTTTTTTATTTCATTAAATATTATGTTCATTTATATATTGCTTTCATTCATTTCTTCATCATTTTTATTTATTTATTTTTTTGGCTTTCGTCTCGTTTGTTTCTTCACTCAATTGTTTTTTTCATTCTTTATGTTAGTTGTTTACTTTGAATATGTTTAGTTTTTTGTTTTTGGTTTGTTTGTTCGTTCAATAATCTATTCTTTCTTCGGTTCTTGAAAGTGTTTATTGTTTTTTTCATTAAATCTTATGTTTGTTAATTTATAGCTTTCATTCATTTATAGTGTTTAATCATTTTTCTTTTTTAGTTTGTTTGTTAAACTGTTTTGTTTTTTTGTTTGGTCTTCCTCTCATGTGTTTGTTTGTTTTTTAGGTCGTCACTCAATTGTTTGTTCATTCATTCTTTTTGTTAGTTGTTGTTAATTCAATAATTTATTCTTTCTTTCTTTCTTTCTTTTGAAAGTGTGTTTATTTTATTAGATCTTTTGTTTGTTTTTTGTTTCATGCTTTATTTTGTTTGTTCATATTTATTTTTTAGTTAGTTTTTCCTTCGTTTCTCTCTTTTTTTGTCTCTGCATGTCCATTTTCTTTCTTTCTTTCTTTCTTTCTTTCTTTCTTTCTTTTCTTTCTTTCTTTCTTTCTTTCTTTCTTTCTTTCTTTCTTTCCTCTCTCTCTCTCTCTCTCTCTCTCTCTCTCTCTCTCTCTCTCTCTCTCTCTCTCTCTCTCTTTCTGTTTGTACTGTGTTCAGATGCTGTGTTATCTCTCATGGGCTCTTCTCTTCATTGTCTGTGCACTGACAGTATAATTCAAGCTCACTCTGGAAACAAAAGCATGTAATGAATGCACACCATCCAGTCTGCTTATGAATGAATTAATTACTCTCGAGCACAATGGGCCAGGTCGAGCTTATAACGTGAGGCATTTCCCTCTGTCAGTGTGTGAAAGAAATGTACAGTGCTGTGAAGGCTTGTGAAAATTATCTAGCTGTTTGTAACACAATTTCAGACCTTAAAGCAAACTGTTGCGTGTTATGAAACTTTATAGCTACTTTGAGGTCAGAGACTGGCAACCTGTAGCATTTCAAAATGACTTGAGGTGTCAAAGGCTGTTTATAAAGCACCGTGTTGCTGATTTAGCCTTTGCTGAGACCCCAAGTCCCTCCAGGAGGATTATACCTGTTATAATCAGTGCTGCTTGCTGTAATGCACACGTTGTTATAACTGCTGCACAAACAAACCTCTTAAAAAAACTGGTTTAAGTTGGTCACACGGTCGAGAGACAGAAAGCAGCTTGATTTGACTTCGTCTTGGATTTTATATGTCCCTAATGTTGACCCCGCCTTAAGTTTCAAGGTAATTATAATTATGTTCGTCCCACACATTTATGCTGTGCATTTTTGATCTCCAGCCATGCAAACTGGATTTTTTCCCCTTATTTATTTTTTGTTTGTTCTTTATTACTTTAATTGCTTAGTGTTTAGTTCATTCTTTCTCGCATTCATTTGTTTTTTTTGTTTTTTATGCACCTGTCAATTAAGATTTTTTTCATAAAGTATTTTTTTTTTGGCCTATAGCATAAAGAAAACATCCAAAATACACTTAAGTGTATATCTTATAGGACTTTATATATTTGCATCTTTAGATTTCAATTACAGTAAATATTTTTAAAGGCCGTTTTCTCCAAATGAGTCAGAAATCTGCACTTCAGCAGAAGATTCACCAAATTTTACAGTTTTACAGTTTATATTCTATATCTATATATATCATATATATATATATATATATATATATATATATATATATATTATATGATTATATTTATAATCTGTATTCTGAAGGTGTTTACAGTAGGATTTGTTGATATTAATTTGCCTGATTTTATAAAACATTTTATTCCTAAAAAAATTTACCTGACTCCATCCAATATTCAGATATTTGCTGTATGCAAATTAGTGCATATTTAATTAAATATTTGCATATGTAAATATAACATTTCAGGAAACTTGTAATACAAAAAAAAATGTTTGCAATTCTCACTGTAATCAATCAGCTGAGAAAGTATGGTGATAAATATTAGTTCATTTTGTTACCCTATTATTATAGTCTCACCTTAAGTTAAGAAATTGTTTAATGTTTAAGCAAGCAGAACTGGTGTTTACATTTATTTTGTACTTATACATTTTAGTTGTTCTTAACTTGAAGTGTTTGATTTACACTAATTCATACATTTAACTTTACATTTTAATGTAACCTCAATGCAAACCTTTTTAATAGTGTAAATTTAACAAGCTAATTCAAAAAATGCTAACTTGTAAATGTAAAGCATTTAACATATTTACTCTCAAACCATGCACCACTTGTCACATGATGGTAACTCTCCAAAAACCCACATTAACAGAAACTTCAAATCAGCGTAAAAAAAAAACTAAACAAAACATGAATCACTAATAAATCTCCCTTACTGTTAATCTTGCCCAAAAAATTGTATATAACACTTAATTGTATCATTTACTTTCCCTTTCAAGTTTCACATAAACTTAAGTTAGTCTAAATCAAAAGAAATGAGTTCATACAACTCAAAACAATGAAACAGTTCAGTTTACTTGAAATATGTCAGTGCTGTGACTCAAAAGAAAAAGAAAGTTCTAAATACTCAATGCTCAAGTGCTTGAAATTTTTCTCAGTTGCCATGGAGCAGCTGACTAAAAAATTGTGTTATCTGTCAAGGCGAGAAGTGGCCTGAAGCTCACAAAGATGCTTCTCCATTCAATAACAGCCATGTTTCTATCCATAATGCATATCAGTGCTAGAGTGAGCCGGTGAGAGGCTCTTCATTGTGTCAGACTAAAAGACTGGTGTGCTTTTTGCATACTTGTTGACGAAGTGATAGGAAATAAATGAGTGGGTGAAAATCACACGCGTGAAAACCGTGTTAGCGGCCGCATATGACTGCATGTGTTCTTCCTGCAGCCTTCACCTGGTTGTTGGTTCTTAACCTGAGAGCTGCTATTGTCTGCTGAGAGCCACCTGGGTTGCCATGGCAACTGCTCGGGTGCGGGATGATTGTGTGTGTAAGTGTGTGTGTGTGTGTGTGAGGTGTATTATGAAAGGAAGGAGAGATAGGGGCCTCACCTGAATGCTTGGCTGAATCTCTATAACTCGTCTCCAGCCTCTTTGCTCTCGGCAGCTGGACTAAAGCCAAACACCTGGCATTCTTCAGCTGTATGTGTGTGTGCTGATCCTTTCTTAAAACACATTACTTTTGCTTTTAATGTACAAAAGTGCTACTGAGAGTGGATATTTCCCCAATGAATCACTCTTTCAAAGACTTCCCTGATGGGAAATGGTGGTTTTGGAATATGGTAGCTGGACTGTTGCTGGTCCAAAGTGTTCGTGTCCAAATGCTGCCTTATCAACGCGCACTATTTGCTTCATAAAGCTGATTTTAATTGGTTTTTCCAATACTGTAATTTTTGTTCACTGATATGGAAGTGTACGCACCCCAAGGTGCTGCATATCATGGGTTTGATTCTACACTGTGGTTTGATTTTCCCTGTGAACAGCAGGAGATCGCCCACTCAATGGGTGCCAAGGCAATTCTCCATAGAAACCACTGTAAACATCCTATTTAATGAGTCATGTGATCTTGCTGAGTTAATCTCTCCATCTCTCAAAGCACTCTATAAATAATCTGGAAGGCTATATTGTGTTTGTTTATTGTGTTCATATTATATTCATCTTTAATGGAATTTTATTAATGTATCAGCTTTGATTTTATGTAGTGTAAAAAGTGTGTAGTTTCTGCACCACTTACTTTGCTAAATGGAACTGCAAAAATGATTTCAAACAGGTATCCTTCAATCGCAGACACTTTCCCCTACTGTCATTGGTCAAACAGACCGATAGCCCCGCCTCAAACTCATGCCATCGGTTGTGTTGTAGTTGGGCTGTTAGGGATGCTCAAAGAAGCAGCAATGTTTTTGAAAACATCACAGAGACAGACGCTGTTTCCGAATATACCTACTTCAATAGTATCAAATATGCAAAAAATAGAATGTGAGCGAGCAGTAATTCATAATATTCATAGTATTCATAAAACAGTACGTGAAATGTACACAGATCACCTACTACTTCCCACGATGGACACTTTGCCATCCCATGTGACCACAGGATAGGATTTGGGAATGACATAATTGATGCCATAAGTCACATGACAAGTGACATGGCAGTTTGTAGTAGATCTGAATTGTAGTACATCATTCATACTGCACACCTACAGTACATAATAGACTTATTAAACTGTCTCAAAGAAAGTTTCAAACCAAATGTAGTACAGTAGGTATGCGATTTGTGACATAGCATTCAAATACGTTGCTGGAATTAACCTATGAGCTGCTTATTTATAGCTGCATATTAAACTGGGAAAAAGTATTTTAATTTATTTAATATTTAGTATTTTAATATTGAAATATGATATACAGATGCCAGAGGTTGCAGCTTTTAGCCTTCCATGTCGGAAGACCCGGGTTCAAGGCCCACTCAGAGCGGGTCGAGTAGGACCCTGGTAGAGGGTTTACATTGGTGCCGTGACCCGGATGGGAGTGAGGTTTAGGGGGGTGAGTGTATCGGAGGTCAGCTAGTAGTTGCTGTGCGAGTAAATCTCACTTCTCTGACCTTGTTAGAGCGTCTGACTCCCATGTCGGAAGACTCGGGTTCAAGGCCCGCTCAGAGCGGGTTGAGTAGGACCCTGGTAGAGGGGTTACATTGGTGCCGTGACCCGGATGGGAGTGAGGTTTAGGGGGGTGAGTGTATCGGAGGCCAGCTAGTAGTTGCTGTGCGAGTAAAACTCACTTCTCTGACCTTGTTAGAGCGTCTGACTCCCATGTCGGAAGACTTGGGTTCAAGGCCCGCTCAGAGTGGGTTGAGTAGGACCCTGGTAGAGGGGTTACATTGGTGCCGTGACCCGGATGGGAGTGAGGTTTAGGGGGGTGAGTGTAACGGAGGCCGGCTAGTAGTTGCTGTGCGAGTAAATCTCACTTCTCTGACCTTGTTAGAGCGTCTGACTCCCATGTCGGAAGACTCGGGTTCAAGGCCCGCTCAGAGCGGGTTGAGTAGGACCCTGGTAGAGGGGTTACATTGGTGCCGTGACCCGGATGGGAGTGAGGTGTAGGGGGTGAGTGTAACGGAGGCCGGCTAGTAGTTGCTGTGCGAGTAAATCTCACTTCTCTGACCTTGTTAGAGCGTCTGACTCCCATGTCGGAAGACTCGGGTTCAAGGCCCACTCAGAGCGGGTCGAGTAGGACCCTGGTAGAGGGGTTACATTGGTGCCGTGACCCGGATGGGAGTGAGGTTTAGGGGGGTGAGTGTAACGGAGGCCAGCTAGTAGGTGCTGTGTGAGTAAATATCACTTCTCTGACCTTGTTAGAGCGTCTGACTCCCATGTCGGAAGACTCGGGTTCAAGGCCCACTCAGAGTGGGTCGAGTAGGAATTGGGTAGAGGGGTTACACACACACACACACACACACACACACACACACACACACACACACATATAAATATATATATACATCTTTAACTTGTCAATATCTTTTTGCCTTTCCTTTATCTCTTCAGAAAGAAGAACAAGATGATTTAATATTGACTCCGGATGGAACGAGAGAGTTTTTGACCTTTGAAATTCCCCTCAATGACTCGGGCTCGGCAGGGTTAGGGGTCAGCGTCAAGGGTAACAGATCTAAAGAGAGCCACGCTGACCTGGGCATTTTCGTCAAGTCTATAATCACTGGAGGAGCCGCCTGCAAGGTGAGGAACGGCCGTGTGGCACATCCTGATTTTGCTGAGTTAGACGCGTTCACACGCGGTCTACATATTTTGTTGATCCTGGAACAACATTACTACAAATTTATTCATAGCCATATCCCTACCCATAACTTCTTCCTAAATTCCGAGGGAAATAATAGGTGAATAGCATTGATGTAGAAGCACCTGGTTGTAAGCCTAAACATGACATCAATTTGTCCCTCAAATTTGATTGTTTGATGTTGTTGATCCAGGAAGATGTTGCACTTGATGAAATCCGGTTCTGCCTGCTGACTGGCTTCAGAACCCACCACTCATATTTTTATTTTCATATTTTTAATATTCAATCTTTATTCAAAGAAATACGTTTTTGTGTGTGCAATCACAGGATGGGCGGCTGAGGGTAAATGACCAGCTGATAGCAGTTAATGGAGAGTCTCTACTGGAAAAAACGAATCAGGAAGCGATGGAGACCCTTCGCAAGTCCATGTCCATCGAGGGCAACAAGAGAGGGATGATTCAGCTGATAGTAGCCCGTCGGATCGCGGGGAGAGGAGAGGTCAGTTATCCACTGTCTTGTACAGTCACGTCCACAGGTCTGTTTTCACATTGTGCGGTTTAGCTTTAAACTGAGGTACAGTTGAGGTCAAAAGTGTACATACCCCTCACAGAATAAAAAATTGTTTATCATTTTAGCAAAATAAGGATCATGAAAATTGCATATTATTTTCATTTAATACTGTCCTAATACGGTGTGGTTCCCTGGATGATCCATGACTGTTGTTTCGTTTTGTCCTGAGCAGTTAAACTGAGCTCTGTTCTTCAGAAAAATCCTCCATGTTCTGCAAATTCTTTGATTTTTCTGCATCTTTAGCATATTTGATGCTTTTCTAACAATGATTTTGAGATCTATCTTTTCACACAAAGGACAACTGAGGGACTCAAACACAACTATTAAAAAAGCTGCAAACATTACCTGATGCTCCAAAAGGAAACACAATGCATTAAGAGTCAAGGGGTGAAAACCTTCGAACAAAAGGATGATGTGCAAGTTTGTATTAATTTGTTTAAAGATCTTTTAATTTTTTTTTATTTATTACTGCTCTTTGGAAGCTATAAAAGATAGAGAAAAACAGCACAGTTCATCCAATTCAAAAAGTGTACATCCCTGGCTTTTAATGCTATGCATTTAAATAACATATTTATTATTTTATTACGTATGTTATATTATATATATAAAATGAATTTTAATAATGTCTCACCAACATGGTCTGAAGATTATTTGACCCAAATTTGGAGATGAAAGCTGAAGGGTAAAATTGAAAAGCATGGTGGAAAATCTAGCGTAGCATAAATTGAAACATTGAGCTCAGTGTGACCCAAGGAACCAGAATGGAGTTTCGATGGTACAAGAGGATTTGAGAGACTTTCACCAAAATTGGCAATCAAATACGATTCACCGCAGATTTTAGCGGCTACCATCGACTTTAATGCAGCATAATAATAATAAACGAACAGGCAATAGTTCAGAGGCTCATCCTTAAAGGGGACCAAATGATGCAACTTTTACAAGATGTAATATAAGTCTCTTGTGTCTCCAGAATGTGTCTGTGAAGTTTCAGCTCAAAATACCCCACGGTTCATTTATTATAGCTTGTCAAATTTGCCCAAGCTATAATACAGTGTTCAAACTGGAGTTGGACACTGATGGAGAGATTAGGAAGAAGTTACAACTTTTTGAACTGTTTCTGGATGGTTAGTGGATAAATGTAAGTAGTTGCTGTGGAGTTGATTCAACTCATCGACTAGCATGTGTTTTCAAGTTTTGTTCAAATCCAGCGTTGAACTGACCCTCATTTGTGAAGCAGTCCGGCGTAAAATGACGGCATCAACAAGACTCTACTACAGGGGTGGCCAACGTCGGTCCTGAAGAGCCACAATCCTGCAAATCTTTGCTCCAACCCTAATCAAACACACCTGAACAAGCTAATCAAGGTCTTAAGGGTTACTAGAAAGCTACAGGAAGGTGAGTTTTTATCAGGGTTGGAGCTAAACTCTGCAGGATTGTGGCTCTCCAGGACCGACGTTGGCCACCCCTGCTCTACTACAACAACTCTTCCTCTTCTCTAAAGCAGCCCAACACGACCTCACCATCTTTGTTGTGTGTTCTTGGGGGCGGGGTTTATGTAAATTTTAGAGTTAGGATGTCACCAACCTAGGAAGAAGCTCGTTGTAGTCCCTACCAGCTCTTTGTTGTAGTCCTTAAAAAGCGATTACTGTAAAAGAAAATCTCTCCCTTTGTATTGAACTTTGAGCGTCGTAACTTTGCAGATGTTGTTTCTGCTCAAACAGAAACCTCGCACAATAACTAAAGTTAAAAAAGTGAAATCATAATCAAGGAAATGCTTATTATGGAAATGACTTTCCGCTGTTCTTCCTTCCTGCATTAAAATGAACGATCAGAGTGAGTGACGGACAGAGTTGAGTGTGTGAAGACAGGGAAGTTTGACTGCAGAAAAAGTGAATTAAAGTGAGCAGTTCTTATCAGTGAGACACAGGAGACAGAGAGAGGGAGAGACAGTGACACTGGGGGTGTGAGCGGCGGATTGCGATCGAAAGCAATTTGACCGCTGAAATGCTCATGCTGATTTGTTCTGATAACAGATGGCAGTATGAAATATCAAATATCAACTTCAAATGCCATCTTTTCCATCCCCCTTCTTTCCCGAATGCAATCCTTTGGATGTGTGTTTGTTTCTTTTCTTTCTTTCTGTCTCTTTTTTTTTTTGCCCGCACAGAGTCATAACATCTGAAAGCGCAATCTAACACTTATCTTTCTAAAGAATATACGACAGGCGCTTTGAAGCCTAAGCGTTAGGAGGAGATGAAATTCACAATGATGACTGCTTATGGAAATGAGATGACTGCAGTCTCTGACCGCGCTCTCACGCTTAAAGTGGAGCGGATGATTCCCAGAGGAAAACGTTATTGCTCAGAACTTGCTCTTTCATAGCTGAGAGGACTTAATAGAGTTCTCGTTTATGTTTCTTTTAGGTATCAGCTTTTTCTTAAAATTTCTTGGGAGGAATAAAAATAGATGGTAACAAGGCGATTGTTGGCTTACGGTATGAGTGCAGAGCTATGAAATGAAAGTGGATACTATATCTCAGATCATTTGCTTTTGGGAATATTTGATGAGAAATGTGTGAAGAGATTCGCTAGTTGCTTCATCCAGTAGACTGATTCAAACAGATATCTTGAGTGTTTTTGATCAGTTCTTTCAAGAATTGTTAAAAGAATCATTCCACAAGAGTCAGATCACCGTTTCGACTGTCAGTGAACACTGTTAACCCTTATGCGCTGTTGGATTTCTGTGTGCACTCGTTATGGAGAGGGTCAAATTGACCCTCATTGGATTCAATACAATTCCTCAAAAATAACGCTATGAAAAACAACAAAGATTCTGGTACAAAATGTAAACTTTTAATATCAACATTTGTCAAATATTTCAAAACATATATATCTGAAGATATGATTTAATGAAAATGTTTTTTAACCATTTTTTAAAACTGATTTGTTTTGACAAAAGTTGAAAATAAACAGTACATTTTTAAATACAATAAATATATATATATATATATTTAATTTTCATAGAACACATAATTGAACAATTAAATGTAGCTGTATAATGAAAATATGTACTTTTCCTAAGTTGGCTGTTTTGTAAACTCATTTCATAAAGTCAAGTTTCTTCTGACATGATGAGCAAGTGTGTGCTTTCTGGATATGAACTTCACACACATGGTGCTGTGTGTGGAAAACTTCATTTTTTAGCTTCATAAGGTAGTAAAAAAAATTAAACAACAAAATATAACCAATAAATACTATTATTTTGGGTCAGTACAGTTGCTTTAGAGCGTTAAAATAAGCGGGTCAAATTGACCCGGCGAACGTAACAGTGATTTTGTTTGTATATGTTAAAAAACAGCAGCATGTTGAAACTTTGCATGCATGTTCATGATGATAAATGAGAAAAAGTCAGAAAATATCAAGAAAAAAAACATAGGTTAACCAGTATTTCCAACAACTTGAAAATCTAAATGGGTCAATTTGACCCGGAACATAACACAACGGTTAAGAGATTAACCCTTTGATCACAGCGCTGTGATTAGAACGTTATGGGTCAGATTTACTAAACGGGGCAAATTAGAGAGCGCAATTCCACAAACGCACAGATGGGAGTGCCAAGTTTTTGCGTGTGATCTACTGCTGACACGCAAATTGAAGAATGCAGACAAGTCATTTACATAATGACAACGCTGACTAACAAGAGCAGCGCAAATAAGTTGTGTCCAACTATTTGTAAATCATGAGAAAATCGACATTTTAACCAGGAAATGCGAGGGAGTCGTCTGTCAATGCACAGTAAAAACCTTAGAGTTAAATCAACTCTGCTCAGATTACATTTGGTCCCTCTCTAAATAGTGTTAAAGTAACACTGAAGCAGAGTTAAAGTTAATGAGATAATTAAGCAATTCATTAAGCGATGATTGAACATTAATGATGAACACCTGCTGTTAACAAGCAGAATCACTGAAGAATAGAGAAACACAAGAACTACAACTGATGAAATCAACTGAAGATAAAAGACTTTCAATCTCTGAAGAGTGTGACTTTAACTCTATTTAGAGAGGGACCAAATGTTATCTGAGCAGAGTTGATTTAACTCTGGGGATTTTACTGTGTGGTGTCATATACGTGTTACCCTCGGTTTCGTTTTGTAGAAACCATGGAAACACTAAAGATGCTTTAATAAACATTACATGTGGGAACACTGCGCGAGAACATAATGTGATGTATAACTGGTACTAAAAATATATGTGAAATTATAAGTGAAATGAAAATATATCACGGAGTAAAGACGACACTGACAATGCGCCAACAGACAAGACAAAGGTTACTTTTGATATGAAACAAAGTCTTAGTTTACAAATTGTGTGTGTATGTATATATATATATATATATATATATATATATATATATACACAAGAAATTCAAACTGTAAATACAGTTTTGTTGCTTTGATCGCGACAGATCACTGTAACACCTCAGTTCAAGCGACATGTGAACTGATGATCTCTTCCTAGTTATTGCATAAAATGTTATTACATGAATGAACATCAGAAGGTACGTTGGTTCAACCGCAGAAAGACGTCAATACACGCTATTTTTAAAGTTCAAGTCCATGCATTATGATATATATTTAATATATATTATGACATATATATTTTTTCTCAGACTTGCGAGATATAAACTCTGAATTACGATTGAAAAATTCCGCAGAACAAACAAGGTTTTATAGCATTCCAGCTACCAAATGTCACATGAAAGCTCCATCACTTCAAGCAAAAATGGAAATGATTGAAACATTTGAAAATTTTTAACCAACATATTTTTTTTTTTTTCTTGAACTTTAATTTGCCATATTCCCTCTTCATATCACGTTTATGAATTTTTTGAATGATAAAAAAATTCAATAAAACACTGTCCATCAAGTGGCATTGTATTGGAAGCATCTTTCTGTCATGGAATAAAAACAAAACGTAATTAAACACTTCGCATACAGTTTGATTGACAGGCGATCTGACCAATCATAA
>CM074311.1:5504659-5512159 GCA_037194245.1 Opsariichthys bidens | reverse complement strand
GGCATTTTTTGACTTAGAATTTGTAAAGTATGTTGTTCTAACGGAAGGCACTTGCTCTTTCAGCTCGTAGATGGGACTTGGAAAGGCCCGACATGGGGAGAGTGACCTGATTTTGTCACAATTACAGTAGTTTCAGTCTCAAACTGTAAATTAAGGGTTTGGTAATCAGCCACCGACTTGAGTGAAACTCTCTGGGGTTTCAGATTGAGAAGTGAAGCTGCGAATCTTGAATATCTCTCAGACTGCCTTTTGTAATTGAAGCAGTGATGTACTTCATAAGGGATTGTCTTGACCCAGATAATGATGGAATGGATTATTGGTCATTGCTTTTTCTGCTTCAGTTCAATAATTGAGGCTGAACTTCAGAGAGGCGATTCCAATCGATGGCTTTCCGTTTCTATTAATATAAGGTCATATGTTCTCAGCCAATTAAAATTCTTCAAGTCGTTTGAATTCAATTAATTTCATAAAACATTGGTTCTCAGCACTGAGTTTTCCTTTTACCCCAGCGTAGTAAAACTATGGGATAATAACAGCATTTATATACGTTCAGGTAAAGAGTGTAGGTTTCAGTGTCACTTACACTTACTGTTTTTAATACTAAATATATGTTGGTTTAAGGTTATCAAAGTTCAGCATAGTGCTCAAAGACAGCCTCTGAGGATTGTGGGTAATTGCAAGCGTATGTTGCTCCTCGTAAAGGCTGGCATCTGAGCCTATCAGCTCTGGATTATTAAAATGAGAAATTAATACATTCCCCCGGATCGAGTGTGTCCAATTAGTTTTCATGCCTCTAGTGTGCTGTTAAACCGGCTTGTGTTCGTCTGTGATGTCGAGGTGTCAGTACGGTTGAATTAAGAAGTGTTTGAGTTTTCTGTATGTTTAGCTGATGCTGAATGGGTTGACGGTGTATGCAAGAAAAAAAAAATATATATAATTGAGATAAATAATTGAGATGAGACCTATAACGTCCCTTTGCATAAGATGTAAAATAAGTCTCTGATGTCGCCAGAATGTGTCTGTGAAGTTTCAGCTCAAAATTCCCCACTGATCATTTATTATAGCTTGTCAAATTTGCCCATATTTGGGCGTGAGCAAAAACACACAATTTTTTGTGTGTCCCTTTAAATGCAAATGAGCTGCTGCTCCCAGCCCACTTTCTAAAGCAGGGAGGAGCTTTAACAGCTCGTGCTCTGGAGAATCTCACGCAGCCAAAATGATGAGTCAGTAACGGTGTTTCGGAATGGTTAGTGGATGAATTTATGTAGTTGCTGGTAGTCGTGGCCTAGTGGTGAGGGAGTCGGGCTTGTAACCTGAAGGTTGCTGGTTCGATTCCCACGCTGACAGGAATTGAAAGTGGGGATTGTGAATAAACAGCACTCTCTCCACCTTTGATTCCATAACAAAAGTGCCCTTGAGCAACACACCTAACCCCTAATTGCTCCCCTTGTAAGTCGCTTTGGATAAAATGATGAAAAAAAAATGTAAAAATGTAGTGTGAAGTTGATTCAGTGACTTGCATGTGCAGTTATGTTAATCTTTTAACACAGTCACACAATGTTTTTGTGTGTGTTCCATTAAATGCAAATGAGCTGCTGCTCCCGGCCCTCTTTCCAGCTTTAACTGCTCTTACTTTGGTTGCATAAGAGCCACAAAGCTGAAGAATATCATGCAGCCAAAATTATTTTTGAACATTTTGTCAAGAAAAATAAAGTAACAGATTTGAACGTTCGAGTTTGAAAAAGCCAGTAAGCATGACTCCCATGACTCTAAGTGTGAATTTGCATATTACGCATCATCACCATGCATATTCATGAACAATGTCTGAAGAACTGTGAGTAGCCCTCAGGTCCACTTTTTCATTCGGTTGCTTTGATTTCTCTTTGTTGAAAAAAAAAAAAAAGAGAGAGAGAAAAATATCCACAAAGTTTAGCTGGGAATCCTTTAGGGAACTAAGAAATGCACACTCTGTCCTCGCTCAGAGATGCTCTGTTCTTTGAAAGTAATGCATTTGCATGAAGCCAAAAATGTCACTGTAGTTTGAAGTTTTACGAAAGTACTGTTTAAGCTATACTTGTTCAGATAATTTGAACTTTGTAGATTTTTCTCAGAGGAGGTGTACAATAACCTGGTAGATATTTGATGTAATCCGCTCTAAATGCCAGGATAAAAAAAAAAAAGCACAAAATCTAAAAGCTGTTTTACACTATTTGAACAAGCAGCAAGCAAGTGCAACAACATTCTCGCGTTGTGCTTTCGATCTGACAGCAGTTTTGCTGTGTAACAGCACTGCAACTCTCTTGCTGTGCTGCAAAAGTACTATTTTTAAAGTCACCATGAAATCAAAATTGACAATATGGAATATTTCCACATTAATTATAAAATATTTATTCGTGATAATATTTTTTTTTGTTAAATTCATTTGCCTAGTAATCTTGAATCATAATAACTTCCCCTCCCTCTCGATGACGAGGGCGGAGCAACCTGTCACTCACATGAGATCCACCAATAGCAAACCACGGCCATCTAATCAATTCCCCATGCATCGAGCCCCACCCATTTTTTTTTTTTCTCATTCGAGAACATTTCTTTTGGAAATGCATCACAACAGGGCAGAAAAGACTAGCACAAATTCTGTTTCATGCCGACTTTAACAGGCATTTTTGTCTTTTTTTTCTCAGTTAAATATATAAAAACCCTTGAAACAAGTTTATTTGAGAAGCACTAATGCGTAAGCTAGTATGTAAGTTTACATTACATATGTAAGTAGTGTTTAGTTAGTTGTTGCAGTAGTGTTGTCATGCCGTCATTTTACGCCGGACTGCTTCACAAACGATGGTCAATTCAATGCTGGATTTGATTCATGCTAATCGTTGAATCAACTCCACAGCAACTACATACATTTATCTACTAACCATTCAGACACGCCGCTACTGACAGTCGTCATTTCGGCTGCGTGAGATTCTCCAGCTTTGTTGAACATCCAAAGCACGAGCTGTTAAAGCTCCACCTTCCTTTGGAAAGCGGGCCGGGAGCAGCAGCTCATTTGCATTTAAAGGGACACACACACACACACACAAACGGCATGTTTTTGCTTATATCCAAATAGAAGCAAATCTGACACGTTATAATAAATTATCTGTAAGGTATTTTGAGCTGAAACTTCACAGACACATTCTGGGGATATATCTGAGGCATATATCACATCTTGTAACAAGAGCATTATAGTACCCCTTTAAAAATTCAAAGAATGTGTTTTTATATTATATCTTTTTGAGTCACTGAACTGTGGTTAAATCTTATTTCACTTAAAAAAAAACAGTTAAAAATGTCTGCTAATGCATCAAGAAAAAGTATACTTGTAGCAAACATGCAATATGAAAGTCTTTATATCGTATATAGTGTTAATTCTAAAGTAAATATTAATATTAAAATATCCATATTAAAATGCATCATGTTTTCTGTCATTGCTGGGAAGTCAAACTAAATACTCTGTCCTAATGTGTGGTGTGAAAGAGGCCTGAGGAATTTCAGACTGTAATTCATCGCAGTACGTCCCAATTACGAAGAACTCTGCATCTGCATTTTTAGTATTAGAGTGCCTCCTGTGCATAAAAAACAACCCATGTGGTTTGTGTCCACATGACGTTTATGAAAGCTGACATCAGGAAGGAAGTGCCATGCTGGCTACAGAAAACTGTCCTGCTGAAATGAGGATCTGATCGATTGTGTCTTGAGAGAGCTATCAATCAGCCTGACTGGTAAATTATGGTTTTATTAGCGTTGAGCCAGACTGCCGCTCCATGGGGCAAAGCGGGGCATGATGGGACGCATCCACATACGCCAAGCAATAAGAGAATGACTTCTGGATCTGTACTTCATTAGTTTGTTTACTCTCTGATGGAGCTTTTTGACATGAACTCAACAGTGACTTACTGATGTCATATCACTGCGACTGGGATTCACAAGAATGACAGAAGCATCGTGGGAAATGTAGTTTTGCAACACAAGGAAATTGCAAATAGGAAAGAGTGGGTATGTGTACGAAGTAGACTTGTTTGACTGGAGGCGTCCGGGGAGCAGAAGCCCAGCTCAGAATGAAGACGCTCTCTCTAATCCACTTACAGCTCAGGAGGGAAACTCAATTGGCGCACCTGAGAAAGTAATTGATTGAATCAAAGGGCAGCGCACTAAGCCACTGTGGCATTGAGCAGATTGGGTGTCACGACAGCCACTCAATCTGACTCACTCACACTTCACAAGGTGAACAGAGACAGTTGTGTACAGAAGAGATCAGCGTAGCTTTCATTTGGTCTTTATAGATGGTTCATATAAGTCTGCCGTATACAAAAATACCTTTTAATGCAATTAAATTAATAAAAATAAGAATTTATTATTATTATTATTATTATTATTATTAATAGCATCTTAACTATTTTAATGTAATTTAATATATGTATATATATATATATGTATATAGAAGTCATGTACATATATACAGTTGTGTTCAAAATTATTCAACCCCCACTGAAATTGATTGTTTTGGCCGGTTTGACATTGATTTTGATCATTCAGTCATCCTGCTTACAATTAAATCAAAGAGGCACGTGTAGGTCAGACAAATATAACATAACATTTATAATGAAATAACCACAAATGTCTTTTCTCTGCTCACATCATTATCAGTTTTATTCAACCCCCAAGTGACATTCAATCTTAATACTTAGTACAACATCCTTTTACAGTTATAACAGCTTTTAAACGTGAAGCATAGCTTGACACAAGTGTCTTGCAGCGAGCTACGGGTATCTTCGCCCATTCATCATGGGCAAAAGCCTCCAGTTCAGTCACATTCTTAGGCTTGCGCACTGCAACTGCTTTCTTTAAGTCCCACCAGAGGTTCTCAATCGGATTTAAGTCTGGTGACTGCGATGGCCATTTCAAAATGTTCCAGCCTTTAATCTGCAACCATGCTCTAGTGGACTTGGAGGTATGCTTGGGATCATTGTCCTGTTGAAAGGTCCAACGTCTCCCAAGCCTCAGGTTTGTGACGGACTGCATCACATTGTCCTCCAATATCTCCTGGTACTGAAGAGAATTCATGGTACCTTGCACACGCTGAAGCTTCCCAGTACCTGCAGAAGCAAAACAGCCCCAAAGCATGATTGACCCCCCGCCATGCTTCACAGTAGGCAAGGTGTTCTTTTCTTCATAGGCCTTGTTCTTCCTCCTCCAAACATAGCGTTGATCCATGGGCCCAAACAGTTCTAATTTTGTTTCATCAGTCCACAGAACACTATCCCAAAACTTCTGTGGTTTGTCCACATGACTTTTGGCATACTGCAGTCGACTCTTCTTATTCTTTGGAGACAGCAAGGGGGTGCGCCTGGGAGTTCTGGCATGGAGGCCTTCATTACGCAGGGTGCGCCGTATTGTCTGAGCAGAAACTTCAGTACCTACATCTGACAAATCTTTTCTCAGTTCCTCAGCAGTCACACGGGGACTTTTCTCCACTCTACGCTTCAGGTAGCGCACAGCAGTCGAAGTCAGCATCTTCTTTCTGCCACGACAAGGTAGCGTTTCAACAGTGCCCTTTGCCTTGAATTTGCAAATGATGCTTCCTATGGTGTCTCTTGGTATGTTTAACATCTTTGCAATCTTCTTATAGCCATTGCCCTTCCTGTGAAGAGTAATCACCTCTTCTCTTGTCTTCCTGGACCATTCTCTTGACTTCACCATGTTTGTAACCACACCAGTAAATGTCTAGAAGGAGCTGAGTATCACAGTCATTTTAAAGCTGCCTAATTGGTGCTTATTAGGCTTTATTGCTGCTCCCTGACATCCACAGGTGCTTTCAATACCTGATTGAAAACACTTCAATGGACCTCTGTTCTTCAGAGTGGTAGTCTTTAAGGGGTTGAATAATTGTGTCAATGAAGAATTCACAAAAGAAACATTTACTACTGTATTACAAAACCAATTGATGTCATTTTAGTTGCATATGCTTCTTTAAGAAGTCCTTGTAGGATTTCATTCTGAATTCAATTACAAATGTACTCTAAATTCTCTAAAACCATTTACAGCATTGGGGGGTTGAATAATTTTGAACACAACTGTATAATCTAGGTTTCTTGCACATATATACACACACACTTTTACATATGTATGGATGTGTGTGTGTGTATGTGTGCAAGAAACCTAGATTAATACTGTATTATAAATGGACTTCAGATGTGTAGAATTTTGCTCTTTTAACTTAAGCAGTTGTACCCATTCAGTGCCCTTACTCTCACCGGTGAGAGAATTAATTCAGCCATTATGGGGACACATAATAAACTGTCACTGGCTCAAAAGCACAGTATTCATAGGGTAAATTTGAGCAGTCCGACCCACAGCTGCACAGCCTCGGGCCCTTGTAGCCGTCATAATCCACTTGAAAAATAGACTGCAAATATGTGGGAGAGGACAACAGATCTGCCATAGAAAGGGGCTCATCTCCTCTCTCTACAACTGAGCAAATGACTGCCTAGAGAGAGAGAGAGAGAATGGGATTGGAGAGATGCGATAGAGAGGGCTAATGAGGCTGTCTGGGTCTCTGGAGAGAGCTGGACACAGCAGAGGCTGCATGTGACAGCTTAAGACCTGTAATTACAGGCCGAGAGGGGGAGAGGGGACGTGGGATTAAGACCTCATAAACAGCATCAGGAGGCCAGCGGAGTCTGGAAATGTGGGGATATTATCATGTATGTGTGCGTGTGTTATAGAAAGGATTAGAATTACTGAATGATGCTGCCATATAGGCAAGGAGATCTTCTCTCTCATCCAAGGTCAGAAAGGATTTTCCCAAACGCGTTCTAATGTAAAATTTGAATGCATGGTTGTGTCCCCCCAAAAGCCATTATTTCAGTGATTTTATCATGGCTAAGGCAAGATTGGATAGATGGATGGATGAGTAAAATGATTGATGGATAGATGGGTGGAAGGATGGATGGATGGATGGATGAGTAGAACGATTGATGGATAGATAGATGGATTGATGGAATGGATGGATGGATGGATGGATGGATGGATTGATGGAATGGATGGATGGGTAGAACGATTGGATGGATGGATGGATGGACGGACGGACGAGTAGAACAATGGATGGATGGATGGATGGATGGATAGGTATAATGATTGATGGATGGATGGATGAATGGGTAGATGGATGGATAGGTATAATGATTGATGGATGGATGGATGGATGGATGGATGGATGGGTAGGTAGAACGATTGGATGGATGGATGGATGGATGGATGGATGGACGGACGGACGAGTAGAATGATGGATGGATGGATGGATGGATGGATGGATAGGTATAATGATTGATGGATGGATGGGTAGATGGATGGATAGGTTTAATGATTGATGGATAGATGGATGGATGGATGGATGGGTAGATGGATGGATGGACGTGTAGAACGATGGATGGATGGATGGATAGGTATAACAATGGATGG
>CM074311.1:5472159-5499659 GCA_037194245.1 Opsariichthys bidens | reverse complement strand
TCTCTTCCTGTCTAAAGAGGCTTTTGCAACGGGTAGTTATAGGAACTAGCCACCAGGTCAGTCCCCTGAGAACTAAATTTTCCGTTATAGCCATTTTTTATAGCCAGTAGGAACTAGTCCGGCCGACAGCGACGTCATTTAGGCACGCCGTGATTGGTTGAGAAGTGCATGGACTTCGTCTTTTCCATGTTTGTGGAGTTAGTTTGTAGGGTAAGTAAATGTAAACTGTGTGTTTACATGGCTTTCTAAAAAATGGTGGGTGCCAGTGTTTCGTATGGCATGCGTTCATACTGTTGAAAGTTTCACTCAAACCGTTCTTGTTCACAGTACTTAACTTGTGTAACTACGTGAACTTAATTTAACTGAGTTGTTTCTACTAAAAATGAGGATTGTCGGCTTTACTTAAGCGTTTGTTCAGTCAACTTAACATTGTTGAGTGAAACGTACAAATTGATGTTGACATAACTAACTAGGCAGTGCATCCGTAGTTTCCCAGCATGCTTTGCAAGAGACTGCATTAGGAGAGTAAATTTAGGGATTAAAGTGTTATTTTATGTTTTTCCAGTAGAGATGTTGTTAGGTTTGTTAGTGTTTAATGTTGGACATTTAGAGGATTTTTTTTTAAGTGCTTTTTATGGACTGTAGGAGTACTTTTAATGTAAATACAATGTTTTTTGGGTTTTTTTTTTTTTGAGTGAACGTACACTTACATCACTGGTAGTTGTAGTTCCTGTAGTGCTGGGTCAGACCTTATTTTGAAGTAGGAGCTAATTTAGTCCCCTCAAAAGGCTTTCTTAAAACGAAAATCATTCCCAGTTCCTGTGGTACGAACATGCCAAAAAGCGGGTACTTTCAGCTGTAGTTATAGGAACTATAAAAATGTTCCTCCTGTGTGAAAGCCCCTCATGTGGATGGTTCTTGGTCAAAATTACTGCAATGTGGGACATTCTTTATGGAGATATGACTCAGCAAGACTGTACACACACACACACTCACATACACACACACACACAGTCTGTGTATACATTTTTACCTTCTGTTTCCATTCCCACCTGTTTCCACCTGACATATATGGTTTAAATACACAGATGAATGGGCACCTGGACACACACAGACTCTGCCCAGCCAGTCCCAGTATGCTCCTGTGGTTTTGTAAATGGAGGTTAATGTCATTTTCAAGCCTCTTTGTCCCATCCAGCATGACTCTTTCAAGTCAGTCCTGATTTTTCTTAAACTCAGCTCCATTTCTAGTCCTGCCAGACAATTGGAATCGACAGACCAATCCTTTCACCGTCATGCTTGTCATTTCACAATCGACTACTCAGTCTCGAACAATAAGCTCTTTAGTACCTGATGCAAACCCTGATCTTTCTCCTCCTCATCCCCCTGCTTTTCTTCCACTTCTTGTTTTCTTCTTCTTCTTCATCTTCTTGATCTGACCTTGTCTACCGCATGTGTTTCTCATTGCAGTGTGACAATGAGTCAGTCAATGATGTCTCATTCTCCACATCAGAATTACAGTAGCACAGACATGATTTGGATATGTTAATGAGACGTCAAAAAACTGCATTTCGCAGTCAAACATGGCATATATAGTAAATTGATGTAATTTTTGGCATTTTTGTGTGTTATTTTTCGGTCAAGCACGATACTGGCTCGAGTCTTTCTCGTGAGGACATTCACTTTTGGCTCACTTGAATGGTTAAAAACATAAATTGGTATATAATCATGTATTGGATGCCAGAAAAAAAACGGATACTACTGTACATTAATTGCATTAAATATTTGAATATATATATTATATTATTCCTGAGTCTGTTTATTCACAATCCCCACTTTCAATTCCTGCCGGTGTGGGAATCGAACCGGCAACCTTCAGATTACAAGCCCGATTATAATATTATTTATTTATTTATTAATATTATACTAATTATTTGTTTATATATATATATATATATATATATATATATATATATATATTGCATTCATGCACAGCACTTAATACTTTATATATTTTATTAATGAAAAATAAATAAATGACTGTGTGTGTGTGTATATATATATATATACACATACCCATTTATTTATTTTATATATATATATATATACACACACTAATTTATTTATTAATAAATATATAAAATATTTTTATTTTTTGTGACAAACTCAGAACTGTTTTCCACCTTGTCTCTCTGTTTTTCATTGTCTTCACTTCTCATTCTGTCCTTGTTAGTTTGCACAAATGTATGCATTGACACTTTCTTTCTAAAAGCATGAGAGAGAATCTTCCCCGGCACCAGTGCGGAGAAACTCTAAAACTTCTCAAAAATGCGGTACTTCAGAGAGTTTAGCTCGACATATTCTCCGGAGGAAAGTAAAAAGGCAAAGTTTGAGAAAGTTTACCTCAGGGATGATGGCACCCTTCAGCTATTGTAGGCCTGACACATTGTCATATATCTCATAAACTCTAGTTTTCTCACCACATTCACCCGAGAATTGTTTCGCCACTTGTCAGTCACTTGCGTGACATGTTATTTTTTTTGTTCGTGAAAACATAAAAAATGCAACGATAACACATCACACATTAAATGGCCCATTACTGACGTTCTGAATGACAGAACGTCTGTCACGTAACTTTACGCGCTGTAGGACGCGAGGACGGACCTTGATGTATGGACTCTGTTGTGTTTGTCAGAGGTCATTTTCTAAATGACCAAGGTGGAGACCTGCCTGACAAAGCGTGCTGCATCACTGTCAGGAAAATAGTCTTCAGCAGCCACAACTCATTTCAAACATATTTGCTGTCACTCAGAAGGGAGCAGACATGGCAGGGTTTGAGCTGCAAGGTTAGCGAGATAATGTCGTCTCGCATGGCTGTTATGACAGGTCGGGATGAGGAATGGAACTTTAAAGCTTGAAAACAGACTGAAATGTGAAGAAAAAAAAAAAAAAAAAAAAAAAAATCTTACAGGAATAAAGTGCTATAAATACAAATTGATAGCTGACACATTTAAGGATGACTGGATACAGAAAGCATAAATCTTAGGTTGTGTCTCAATGTCTCCGTTTGTTTGTTCATTCGCTCATTTGTTTCATTTATGAAGTTCATCAACACCTCCAAAGCTTCACAGTCCTGTACGAAATTTCATACGGTAACGTTAGGCGGTTTTGATTTATATGCCGTGTTTATATGGCATTTTGATTTTGCCTCTATCGCTTGTTTTTGCTTCTTCTTCCCCTGTGTTTTGATCCAGAGACTCTGTACTCTTTCAGAAGATGTGTACATATTGCGTCTAAAAACGCAACGTCACTTTCTCCTTCTTTCCAAAGCGCTTGTGCTCCCTTGGTTGCTATGCAACTATGAACTGAACTGCGCTCTCCACGACAATGAGGAAGTTTCAACTAAGGATAAATTGACTTTTAGCCCTTGCACTAGCTTTACTGCTATATATACTTATGGAGATGAGATATAACAACCACCCCGTACAGCTATGATCAGCTGTTAGGCTGAGCTTTCGATGTTTTGTTACAGAAAGGCCGAAGCTGATCGGTTGGTTCTTGTCACATGACTTGCATTCTGAAAAGTTGAGAATTATTCATGTCGCTGCACCTGGAAAACATGCATGCCGCGCGCCTAAATAACGGATTTGAGCGCGCAAAAGACGCGATGAGTGAATGGCACCTAATAGCACCACCTACCATATAACAGTGAAAACGCAGATATCTAGAAAATTCCATCTCAATAGCAGGGCAAGAGTTCAAGTAGCTTTAGGCCTTCATCAGACAGAATGCGTTTTTCAGGCCTTTTTTTTTTTTTTTTGGTTGATTTTAGAAAAAAAGAGCAGTGCGCTGCAGTTTTTATGTTGTGAGGCAACCACTGAATCAGCTGTCCTGTCAGTGTAGCGCAAGCCCTCTTTGGTTTGCTGTTAAACTGTCATATTAGCAGAAGATCGAGGGTCAGAGGTGTAAACATTGTGGTAGATGCGGTTTTTAAAGTCGTGCAGCTCCAGGTTTCTCCTCTATCTTTGCAGTGTCCAAGCAACTGTAAATATTCGTGGAAGGCCCGCCTCTCCATTCATGCGATTGGACAATGCAAAAAAAACCCGAATGACGTCGGGCGCTTTTCTACTCAAAGTTGCTTTTTTTCAACTTCAGGCGCTCACAGCGTTCCTGCAAAAACGCGAGGCACCCCGGGGCACATAAACAGTGCAGAAAACGCTCACTGCCAATAGAAAACTATTTAAAAAAAGGCACCTCTCACTGCAAAAAAACACGTGCTCTCTCTAATCGGGAACTTATAATGCAACTTATCATTCTGAATATAATGAATGTTTGCACAAAAATGGCACATAGTTTGCCAACTTTCATTTTCTTTCATTCATTCATTCACTCATTCATGGATTCAGTTGTTTTATCATTATTTATACTTGTCACTATTTCATTATTTAAAAAAAAAAACAAATAAAAGAAAGAAAAAAAACACTAAGTTGTATTTAAATTCAGTGACAGGGCCGAGGATGATGGAGAGAACGGCTATCGCCTACAGCAGGCCAGGATCCACCACTGTAGAGCATTGTGTTTGACATTTCAGACAAATCATGTTCTGAACGACCCCCCCCAAAAAAAAAAACACTATTTGAAATGGGATCTGACCTTTCAGACTAAAATGCATTTCCGAAAATCAGATTTTAATTGATTTTCAAACCACATGCGAATGATTTCATGTCATTTTCTCCTGTTCAGTTTGCTAGATCCTAAACAGATTTAGGCCTTTTCATCTTTCCATCGTTCCTTGTCACATGAATGTAGTTGTTGGATTTTTGTAGTCTTGCACTTAGTGTTACTTTAACAAGTTAAACACAGTTAAAATGACACACAGAGGGACTTTTTTATCATTAAAGGGGATGTGCTGTACCAATTTGAATTTGCCCTTCACAACTGTTGATTTCGAGAGAGAAGTGCCTCTAAGTGTGTGATGGGAAAGGTTAGTACCATTAAACAGCAGAAATAGGCACTGTGGTAAAGGCTCGTACCAAAAAAATGGGGTATATGGGTCCATTAATAGTCCTTTGTGTAAAACATTTCTGTGACTGGTGCTTCTGGAGACTCTCACTAACCATATTCTGCCCACAGAGAGACATTTTGAGGAATATTCTGAATGAATCTAACTCTGAATGACAGTCATTACAGTTGTGGATGCTTTGTGCTCTTGAGGTAATCGTAGTGGCTGAACATTTTGTAGACAGAGTACTGGAAATCATTTTCAGCACCTTTGAACTGGCAGAAAGTCATTGTCTGTAGGATAAGTTAATAAGCCATTTTGGATTAGCATACGTATATGATAATATATAAAAACATTTACAGAATATAGGCTGTTAAACACTACGATATTGTGAGGGTGGTAATTTCAGGTCAACATTTGTGACATTTAGCAACTCTTCTGTGAAGTGCTTCTGTGCTTCGGCTACAATTTGGCTAGCTTGTGATTTAGCTATGATTTGACTAGCGGTTAAGCTTGTGATTTGGTAAATTATTAGCAAGCAGTAAGGCTTATGATTCAGCTACGATTTCACTATTAAATTAGCATGTGATTAAAGCGTTATTTCATCCAAAAATGAAAATAAGGTCATTTATTACTCGCCCTCATGTCATTCTAGCTAACCGAATGGCCTCTATTGCTAGCAATGTCACTGAACCTCTCAATATCCAGAAAGACGTGTTTAAAAAAAGTCCATGTGAGTACATGTGAGTAACCTTGATATTATAAAGCAATGAGAATACTTTTTGTACGCCAAAAAACAAAATAATGACTTTTCTATTGACACTGAACCTCTCAAGATCCAGAAATGTAGCGACTAAATACATATTTAAAACAGTTCATGTGAGTACAGTGGTTCAACCTTAATGTTAAGCGTCGAGAATACTTTTTGAGCGCCAAAAAACAAATGAACGACTTTTCGACAATATCTAGCTTCCGGAAGCTTTATGAATCTTTTGTTTCGAATCATTGGTTTGGAACGCCACGTGATTTCAGTGATTCGAGACAAAAGATTCATAAAGCTTCCGGAAGCTAGATATTGTCGAAAAGTCGTTCATTTGTTTTTTGGCGCTCAAAAAGTATTCTCGACGCTTAACATTAAGGTTGAACCACTGTACTCACATGAACTGTTTTAAATATGCATTTAGTCGCTACATTTCTGGATCTTGAGAGGTTCAGTGTCAATAGATCTCACTGAGCCATCGGATTTCATCAAAATGATCATAATTTGTGTTCAAAAGTTGAACAAAGGTCTTACAGGTGTGGAACGGCATGAGGGTGAGTAATAAATTGCAACATTTTTGGGTGAACTAACCCTTTAAGCTTGCACTCAAAAAAATATTTCTGTCTAAACATAGGTTTTATGTAATTTAATTGCATAGCAATTTTCCATCCATTTGGATTACAGAGTTTTAACATAAACAAACTAATAAACTTAATGTGATTCGTATTTGTCAGATTTATGTAATAGTTGAGTATATGAATAGTGAGAGATTAAATGTCTTTTATCGAAGGCTTCTTGTGTTTCTCTGTCCTTCAGTGATTCTGCTTGTTAACAGCAGGCGTTCATCATTAATGCTCAATCATCACTTAATGATCTCATGAACTCTGACGCTGCTTCAACGGTACTTTAACTCAGTAGTGCGCACACACAACCACTAAACAGTGTTCATTAACCTGTGAACTATTACATAAATCTTACCCATTTCATTTACATATGACTGACAAATATGAATCGCATTAAGTTTATTAGTTTGTTTATGTTAAAACTATGTAATCCAAATGGATGGAAAATTGCTATGTAATTAAATTACATAAAACTTATGTTTAGACAGAAATATTTTTTTGAGTGTGTGATTTAAGTCTTATGATTCAGCTTCGATTTGACTAGTGATAGTTGATAGTGATAGTTTGTGATTTTGGCTAGCAATTACATAGCGATATTTTGTGATTCAGCTAGCAATTTGACTAGTAACTTAGCTTGTGATTTTGTTAGTCATTTGGCTAGAGATTAAGCTTGTGATTTTAGCGATTTTATTTTTATTGTGATACATCCAGTGCCGGCCCTCCTTATACGCAAAGTCCGCAAGTTGTGTAAGACCCCTGAAACACAAGGGGGACCCCCTTACTTTCAAAGATGATTTAATGGCTAGGGCTGTGCAATTAATAGTATTTTAACAATCCAAGACGGAGCGAAAACACAGACGTGTATAGGCTAATTTGGGCTCAGGGTGTGGGCTTAAATTTTTTCAAAATGCCCATCTTGATGAGTTTTTACTTAAACTCAGTATGTTATGTATCAATTGAACATAAACAGTTGGGAAGGTAATTGAATGCCTGTCATGTGCATTCAGTCTTAAAGTGACAGTACCCTAATAAATCTGTCATTTAATGTTAATCAAACTACACAATGAAATGAGAGAATCATTCTCTTCTCTTCACTCAATAACCTCTGTAACTTTAAAAAGAATCAATGTCTATTAAATTCATACACATGATTGCTTTATTCAGTTTCTGTGCACGCTATTATTATTAGTAGGCTAAATTGTTTTTGACAACATTGACAGTGGCCCCCTTACAACATTTTGCTTAGGACCAACAATGGATTAAGCTATGATTTGACTAGTCATATAGTTTGAAATTTAGCTAGCGATTAAGCCTGCGATTTGGTTAGCTTTTACCTAGCAATAAGAGATTCAGCTAGTGATTTGACTAGTAATTTAGCTTATGATTTTGTCAATGATTAGGGTAGCGATTAAGCTTTTGATTTGGTTGGTAATTAGCTAGCAGTGAGGCTTGTGGTTTAGATTGCAATTTAGATAGCAATTCCGTTTGTGATTGGCTAGCAATTGCAACTCTATGATATTTTGAAACTGCTAAATTACTTGCTTTTAATTATCATGCACACACTTTTAAACAAGTATGCAGAATGCTACAACAAAATTGATTCATCTGGGAACTCGTAAATCAGAGCGCTAATTATCTTTAGACTTATTTTATTCCTCAAACATAAAACTAATTAACAGTGAAGCTAATGTTGCTTGTCTTTGCGGCTGCATTAGCGATTAAACTTCACTACTTCAAAGTAAAACTCCTTTTTTAGTGGGCTGCCTCTGATGTTTTGTCCACCAGCAAAACATTAAGTTGTAAATTAACGAATCTTGAAATATACTGTAAGCTTGTAATATTTAATCTTTTTTGCTATATCTGTTCTTATATAAAGAGATAAAAGAGGCTTGAAGCTTGTGAGTCAGAGTGATGGGCGGAACTATTAATCTGACAGTATAGTGCCATCACATTGATTGGCCGCAGTCGCTGTCAGTCAGATAGATTGGCGGTGCTGTCGGTCGGCTGTCAGTGGGATGGGCTGCTGGCTGTGAAACTGTGTGAAGATGTAGCATATACACTCAGCCTTGCATCAATCTAACTGGCAGTGTGAATCCACCTCTCTCAAGTCTCTTCTACACAGGCTACTTGTCAAGGTATAATGCAGCAGGTGGCAGATACACATCTTGGGGCTGAATCGAATGTGTTTTTTCTCCGTTCTCCATTTCTCTTTTTTCCTGTCGTCTTTTCGCCAAGACTTTGAGGGATAGGTTGTTTTAAAGGAGTGGTTATTTTAATAAGAAATATAGAAAATATGCAATTTATTGGCTGTAATCAAGGATTTATTTGATGTGGAGTGCATTATAGCAGTCTTGCTCACTGTGAGCACAACTTTGTCCGAATTGGAAAGTCCAGAAATTCATGTGGATGTGCTGTTTTTGGAGGAACATCTTTTCATACCACAGAAATCATGGAAATTTACATCAGCTGTTAATGGCTGTAGAATTGACAACATTTACCGGCAACATTACCATTAATAATATTTACTGATGTTTTCTCACTGACTGATTTCTTTCAGTAATTCGGCTCAAATTGTGAAACTTGTGTATGAAATAAATTCTGTGCACAAAGACTGAAGTAGTTTAAGTGTTTAGTTCTTTTAATTGTGATGATTTTGGCTCATATAACAAAAAGCCACCAATTCACTATTTCAATAAATTAGAATACTCCATAAGACCAATTGAAAAAAGAAAAAAAAACATTTTTAGTGAATTGTTGGCCTTCTGGAAAGTGTTCATTTACTGTATATGTACTCAATACTTCTTAGGGGCTGCTTTTGTTTTAATTACCTCCTCAATTCGGCGTGCCATGGAGGTGATCAGATTGTGGCATTGCAGAGGTGGTATGGAAGCCCAGGTTTCTTTGACAGTGGCCTTCAGCTCATCTGCCTTTTTTGGTCTCTTGTTTCTCATTTTCCTCTTGACAATACCTCATAGATTCTCTAGGGGGTTCAGGTCTGGTGAGTTTCTGGCCAGTCAAGCACAGCAACACCATGGTCATATAACCAACTTTTGGTGCTTTTGGCAGTGTGGGCAGTTGTCGAATCCTGCTGGAAAATACAATCTGCATCTTCAAAAAGCTGGGCAGCAGAAAGAAGCATGAAGTAAACGGGTTCAGTGACTTTTGTTTTCAAAAAATACAATGGACAAACACCAGCAGAAGACATTGCACCCCAAGTCATCACAGACTGTGGGAACTTAACATTGGACTTCAAGCAACTTGGGCTATGAGCTTCTCCACCCTTCGTCCAGACTCTAGGACCTTGGTAATGAAATACAAAATTTACTTTAATCTGAAAAGAGGACTTTGGATCACTGGGCAACGGTCCAGTTTTTCTTCTCCTTAGCCCCCGGGTAAGACGCCTCTGATGTTGTATGTGGTTCAGGAGAGGCTTAAGAAGAGGAACACGACTACTGTAGCCAAATTCCTTGACACGTTTGTGTGTGGTGGCTCTTGATGCCTTGACCCCAGCCTCAGTCCATTCACGCGAAGTTAACGCAAATTCTTGAATCGATTTTACATGACAATCCTCAAAGGTGCCAGCTCTCTCAGTTGGTTGTGCATCTTTTTCTTCCACACTTTCTCCTTCCACTCAACTTTTTGTTAACATGCCTGGATAAAGCACTCAGTGAACAGCCAGCTTCTTTGGCATTGAATGAATGTTTGTGGCTTACCCTCCTTGTGAAGGGTGTCAGTGATTGTCTTCTGGACAACTGTCAGATCTGCAGTCTTCCCCATGATTGTGTAGCCTATTAAACCAAACTGAGAGACCGTTTTGAAGGCTCTGGAAACCTTTGCAGGTGTTTTGAGTTGATTAGCTGATTGGCATGTCTCCATATTCTAATTTATTGAGATAGTGAATTGGTGGGTTTTTGTTAAAATTATCACAATTAAAAGCCAAAATCATCACAATTAAAAGACTTCAATTACTGCAGTCTGTGTGCATTGAATATGTTTAATACACAAGTTTCACAATTTGAGTTTAATTACTGAAATAAATAAACTTTTCCAGAACATTCTAATTTGAGATGCACTTGTGTGTGTGTATATATATATATATATATATATATATATATATATATATATATCCAGCTGTCATGCTTGAATAAAAGTGTTACTTTCTTAAAAAAAAAAAAAAAAAGTAATACTCACCCAAAACTTGGCAAAGCTGACTTGTTGCCTAAATCATCCTTTAGTAAGGGCAAACATATAATATAGAGAGATGTCACAAAGAAAAAGAGTTGCTTTTAATATTTCACTCTTTCATCACATCTCAATGTGAATCCCGTGCTGTGACCTTTATTTCCTCAAGGTATATTTTTCTCAGGATCTGTGCTCTCTTGTGAATGGCACTGTACCAGAACTAGAATGACAGAGATATGCTGGGAATTGCATCACGCTAACAGCACCTCCTCAGCCTCCCTCGGCTTCACTTAAGTGGTTTGTCTGCGCCTGTCAGATTAGCACACACGCTGTATTAATCTGCTGATGAAGACTACGGGATAATGAGAGCTGTTATGCTAACAGGTGGAGGGTTGATGGGAGATAACAGACTTATACAGTGACCACAGAGAGCCTGAATCACTCGCACAATGAGAAGAGAGACAGCTGTGGCTCCCTGCGACCTTCTCCTGTAATATTACTGTGCTGTACACTGCTCAGGGATCTGACCTCTAGAGTGTTACACACACACACAAACAATGTTTGTGTATGTATTAGGCCTGTCAGTTTACACATTAATTCACTGCAATTAGTTATAAAACAATAACATATCTAAGAAAAATTAAACACAACTCATACCCTCACCCATACGTAAATTCTGCAGTAAGGATTTTTTGGATGATGAAAATAGAGGGCATATTATGCTCTTTTATAAAGTTTTGGGCTTTATTGGAATAGGTTTTCATCCGTGAATTATCAAAAAGCCCATATTTGTCCTTGTTGCAGCTCCTCTCATTCCGGTCTGTCAGTAACGCTCTGTTTAGTTCCTGTCTCTATGAAGCCCCTCCTTCTGAAAAGCACAGTGTGCTCTGATTGGTCAGCCGGAGCAGTGCGTTGTGATTGATCAAGTGCTTCCAGTGTGTTTGGGAAATGTCCCGCCCCTTACCAAAACTGTGAGTTTCAACAATTCAGCCAGGCCCCGCCCCTTTATTTTGTGTATGTCTTGGGAAATATGTAAATATGGAATATTGTGACGTGTTCGTTCCCGGAAGAAAACTCAAGACTTACAATGGAGGCGTTTGAGGAAGTTCAGAAACAGTGTTCATAGAGAATAACTCCTTCTGGAGGGACTGCTTTGGAACTTTAATGCTCAAACTGCAACATTAAACACTAAAGGAAGATGAAAATCTATTTTGAAAGGGAAAACTTTTTTTAGGTCATGAATTTGTGTTAGCTGACACTTAACTGAACCCGGCTGTGTCTCTCAAAAGCATTGTGAGTTAAGTTGATCGTAGAGATAATTGGTGCTTTTGAGAAATGCAGCCCTGGTTGTCCAATACAGTCATAGTTATAAAACCAGGACTACGTGTAGTTATTAGATTTTGCTTTTGCTTTTTTTTTTTTTTTTAAAACCTGCAAGATTTACCTTCAAATTTGTTCAAAGGATAGTGTATTCACCAGTGGGTTATAATTCATACTTCTTGAGCTTATGTTGTACTTTAGTTCCACCAAACAAAGATTATGAATGACTTTTGTTAAACATCCCATCTGGATTTCAGTTATAAATAAATCTGTGTTTAGGTCTTTCTCAGAGAAAGTTTGTGTGATTGCCCCTGAACTGTCAAAACTCATTCAAGTTCTCATTAAGACAGAGGAAGCTACTTGGTCTATTTTTCGTTTTAGTTTTTATTGTTTTTAGTTTAAACAAAAGTCACCATAATAATGTTGTTAAATCGTTTAACAAATTGTCTTAACATTAATGATCGTGCTAAATTATATCCACTAATAGTTTGTTGTTAATGAAGAGTGTACTCAAACAATCTAATTTACATTTACATTAATGCATTTCACTCTTTTATCCAAAGTGACATGCGTTGCATTCAAGGAACACATTTTATCAGTTCTTGCGTTCCCTGGGATTCGAACCCATGACCTTGGCATTGCTAGCCGTACCTACTGATTGAGCTACAGGGGCACTTAGCAGGTTGAGATACCAGCTGATTGACCAACTTCACATCAGCAAATAAGCATTTATTATATTATTATTACTTTGGCAGGGAGTAGATGCATTGCTTTGCTGTTTTGATGGCAGATGCTCTTTCTTTCATGATTTCCTGTGTTTACAGCAAAAGCTCATTCTCATATAACCTAACTTAAATCAAATGTGACTGTGTTAACGTTGCCAACTCATATGATGCAATATGATGTCAAATGATCACTGTACTTTTGGAAGATTTATTCTGAAATACACAGCAGAGGGGCTGTGGCATCAAAAAACCCTCATCTCAATGATGACCTGCTGGATTTCCCCGACCACAGCAAGTCACTGTGGATGGACATTCATGACAAACACTTGGCTTTCACTCTATCCCCCGCTTCTGGGAAAAGTTGATTGTTGATGACTTTGTTCCTAAATACACGGGAGGTTGTGATTAATACCATATGTTGGCCTATTTCTTTCGTTTAAACATTTTTTTGGATTACCGGATTACACAAAGTTGAATTATGATTTTTTCAATGACTGGAGGAAACCAAAACCTTCACGTTCCCACAAGTCTGCTCAGTGAACCCCAGTTTTCAAAATGCCGCCTTTAGATGTTCTTGAAATTAACGCTCCTCAAAAGTTTTTGCTCACTGAGCTAATCCAATGAGACTACAAACTTGGCCTGTATGGACTTGCTAATGATTTATCGTAGAGCGTTGTGCAAGAATCTGCTTGAATACCTGGAAAAATAGAAGTTTAATGGCATGGCCTTTCATTTTGTCTTTAAATTTTGGGTTGAAGTCGCATTTTGGGCCTAATGAACACCTCATCCATCTTAAAAACCATTCTGGTGACCATAAAATGTCATGCACTGGATGCTGACATTCTGATTTAATGCCACCAGAGCACACTCAACTAACTTATCATGGTTTTTCTGGTGAAGCTGCTTGAACATGATGGTGTTGATCATGTTAAACCAGCTTCACCAGAAAAACCATGATGGTCAACCAGTTCCTTTTTGCTTGTTTTAGTAGCTTATTTTTAGGTTTCAACTCTTCTTTGTTTGACTTTTATATTACGGGGCTGTTGAATGCTTTATTCTGATTGGTTGAGAAACGTTCCTTACTTAGACTTAGATCTTACCGCGCTGTTGGGCGCATCGGGCGACAAGGTCTCTCCACCGTTGTCAGTCCTCGACAAGCTCTTCAGCTTCATCCCAGGATACGCCGACAAGTTTGAGATCGTTGATGAAGGTCCATACTTTGCCCCCAGGGGGCACCAGTGCATTGCCACTCGGGGAATGTGAGGTCGTTGCATTCGTAGAATATGACCAGCTAGCCTGAGTCGTCTTTGTGTGATTGTGGCTTGAAGGTTGTTAGAATTTCCCCACCACATGACTTTTTCATTGGTGATGTGATCAATGTACTGGATCTTGAGAATCCGCCGTTATAGTCATAACTTGATCTTGAGGGAGATTCAAGCTGACTTCCAGATGTCTTGGAGATGACGGAACATCGCCGAAGCTTTCCCCATCCAGCATCGGACATCGGTCTCGGCATCGCCATTGTGACAAACAATGCTCCCCAAGTAGGTGAATTTTCAGTCGTGTCGTGTCAACGGTAATGTTAGTTAGATGTTTGTTTGTTTTTTCAGTAAATGCACAGCTCAAGTAGTTCCAGGCAAGTTTTGACTGCAGTATAGTTGCATCTCACTTCACCAAATGATTTTAGTTATTTCAGACACAATTACAGCATAAAATAGTAAAATAACTAAAACCTACAAAGATATTGACCCTGCAAATAAATCTAAAAAACAATAAGTTTAAAGTGCCAAACAATTTTATGTTTTTGCCACAAATTTACCTTTTATTATTCATGGAAAGTGTAATGATGAGTCAGCGGGATGAGATCCAATTGCGAGCTTTATTCAAAAACGTAGTCAAACAGGCAATGGTCAAAGAAACAGCAAACAGTAATGGCAGGGAACAGGCAGGCTCATCGTACTAGTCCAGGCAATAGGTCAGAAGGCAGGCAGGTGAACAACAAAAACGATGAAACAGGTAGGGTCAAGAAACAGGACAAGCAGACAAGACAAGAATATAAAGCTCAGAAATGTTACACTATAGGAAATAACAAGACCTAGCAACCTAAGTGTGTGTGTGCTGGACTTAAATATGGTGGGATAATGAGTACCAGCTGGAGCAGCGATCAGTGACAGGTGCGGGGATCCTGGGAAATGAAGTCCTCTTGGGGATCTAACAGGCACTTCAGCTGGCGATTGTTACAGAAAGCACGCTCTCTTTATCTTGCTCTCTGTCTTCACTTCGCATCATGGCCATTTATTTTTCACAGTACTTTTCTAATAATTCAACAGCCCGTCGTCAATTATTCCTTAATTGAGTTTTCCCACACTATAAGCAGGAGGAGCAGGATATCCTTTATGGTCCTTGTACCCTTTCTAATAAGTGGTTGTTCAAAATCAGTTAACTCCACCAAGCATCCAGAAACTCTGTTGCCCTTGTTTCATTCTGGATGTAACATCTAGGAACCATTTTCATTCAAGTTTATTTGTTCGAGCCCCAATGCTGATGTCTATGCCAATCACTTCATTCCCAGAATGTCTTGATTTTGGGCCCAGCAAACATGAATGGGGGTCTACTTGTTGTAGCAAGAAAGACCCTGCAAGGGGTCGTTTGATCACAGCATGACAACGGTAGCCCACCACCATGCTATCAGCGCCCTGCGAAGAGAATTTCGTGCAGATTAAACAGAAGAGGCAGTTACAAACACAAACAGCTCCTTCATGAGACCCAACAGTTTGGGAAATACTGCATATGATTGCCTTGATGTCCCAAAATGACCTGAATCAAATGTCCTCGGGATGCAAGCATGATGCGGAGGTTTGGAAATCTTTAATGATTAAACAAAAGCATGATGTGTTTGGTAAGGAAAGCTCTTTTTGGGTAAAGCAAGTCTTTTGTTTTTGCTTCGTGCCAAACTGGGTCCTGTTTAGTTTGTATTATGCATTTTATTATCAGATGAATATCGCAATACATGGATCATGCTGAAAGCGCCAAAAAACAACAAGGTTCTTGAGGTTGTCTCGATGGGTAATAGACTTTTTGCACTGTCGGGGCCACATCAAGACTAAGACGACAACAGTTAGTCTTACTTTTAACCCACCCAACTCTTCACGTCGTGCCTCCACTGTCATCCGCATTCTGGATAATGGATCTAGACAAGGTGCTGAGGAGGTGTCAGCAGGATTTGTCAGTCACTAACACCCTCCCTCCAGGACAAAGCTCTCTGAACAACATCCAGCAGAGCTTTTTTAGTACATCAGTCTCAGCAGCTTACTGAGCAGGTACATCATTGTGCCTTCACTAATCATTAGAAATTAGCTGTTTGAAATTCTCTACTGTACGAGCCTGTCGGTTTCCCGTCCTCTTCTCAGAGCCTAATGTATAATAAGCCAAGCACGCCTTCGCTATTTCCCTTGTCCTGCAATTAAGAGGTCCGTTTTTAGGCAGATTTTTTTTATGATTCACCATGAAATCATGAGCGTGAGTGGGCGGACGGGGGATATAATCTCAATAAAATGGTAGGCCAATTAGTCGACCACTGCAGAATTGTGGTCTGTGCGTTTTTATCTTCCATGTTAAAGACTTTCACCTTTGCACAGTATCGCAGTGGCTAATTCTATAGGTGTCCTTTATGCCATTTAGCATAGTCAAGAGTAATGCCAGGAAACTCCTTGTATGAGGAGGTCAGCACTTGTGTCAAAAAATCTGTAGGAGTAGTCTCATTTACTGCAAGAACATGACTGAATTCAGCAGTAAAGCCAATTAAAACCGTGTTCTGCATGAGCAAAAAAAGAACTTGCATGGACATTCTGCCACTTTCAAGTGTATGGATCCTGTCTCTTTTGGTTTCTTTTTTTCATGTGGATTTAATCTTGGTCACTGGCGGTTTCTTGAAATTTATTTCGCTGGGGGGTCAGTGACATGATCCCAAATATTATCAAATTTATATACTCACACTTCAATCAGAATCAATCTATGACTTTTGTATGACATGTTTTGTTTTGGAGAACTTAAGTGAGCTATATGAAGACGGTAAAACTGTTTTGAAGAAAATGAAGAAAGTTTTAACCATTTTTTTTTCTTGAAAGCAAAGTATGACTTAATTTTCCATGATTATTTCTGAAAACCAAAAAAAAAAGCAGTTTTTTAGGTTTTCCTGCCAAAATTAAGGTTCGGTGGAGCACTTTCAGAAAGAATCAGAAAAAAAATAAAAATAAATAAATCATGAGATCACCCTGAAGATGTGTGTAAAAGCAAATTAGTCTCTTAAAATATCATATAATTTGACCTTTTTATTACAGTGCAAAGTTAGTTGAGGTGTTATGTGACTCCCTAAAAACTGAATTAATTCAAAGTATTTGTTTAAAAAATGCATTGAAGTGCATTTTTAAAAATGATTAAGATGTGTACACTCACTCTCACATTCGGTGTGTAACAAACATTTTATGACCCGCATTCTTGGCCCAGTATTATCGTTCTAATGTTTTTCTCCTCAGGTTTATGTATTCATTATTGCAGCGATGTGCTGCACTTTGACATTTTTGCTGTTTCTGTTGAGCGTGACTGCGCATATGTTTCCGTGAATATATTGGCGTACACACATGTATAAATGTCTTCTCACCTCCGCAACTGTGAAATTCAAGTTCGCACTATTGCACGTACACATACTCTCATTTGTACTCAGCTATGTATCTGCACACCAATGACAAAAGTTTCCCCATATTTCTTGAGCCACTGCTCAGCGTGGCCTTACTGCAGAGAGAAGGGAAGGGAAGCTGTCTTTGAGAAGCTGATGCAACTGCTTGGTAACTCCTTCTCCTGCGTTATGGGTGATTGCTCTGAAATCGAAGCTCTGGGGTCTGGAACCTCTTGTGGATCTTCACCGTGGCCCCTGTCCTCAGGGACGGACCGCCTGAAGCGCCAATGCCTCTTGTAAACGTCCAGGCAACCTTGAGTACTCCAGAGCAACCAATGCTTTGCGTTTTTTTTACTGTTTCTTGAGCTGAGTGTCAAGTTGGCTGCCTCATATCTTACCACTGCGAAGCTGAAAATGGGCTTTTGAAAGTCTTATCTCAAGTGAAAACACTGCCTTTCCTCATGTTCCTCAAGCTGAACTTTGTAAATATTTGACTCGGCTGAATGTTTGGTTTGGTTTGTCTTAATGATTTAACAATCACAGTACAGTAGATTGTTAATTGCAGGACTGTTAAAGTCTGTCGGATGGATTAAACCAAGTTGAATCTGAGGATGCGTTCACACTTGTCATGTTTGGTTTCTTTTAAAATAAACCCTGGTGCGATTGCTCAGTTAGTGCGGTTCGTTTGAACATAATGTTCGCCGCCATCCGAACCCTGATGCGGACCGAGGCCGCTAAAAAGATGGGTCTCGGTCCGCTTCCAAACGAACTCTGGTGCGTTTCGATTGATTTGTGAACGCAACATGAACCAAAGACATGTAAACGAACCAAAAACAGGACGTGATGTCACAAGTTGCGATGCTACAAGTCAGCTGATTTGACGACGCGGAAAGATCGGTGTATCCAAAATGAGTCGAGGGCAAACGTGGAGCAACGAGGAGGTGAAGTGCCACATCAATATTTGTTTCTGCATACAACGGAGGAAATCCTGCTGCTGTTTTGAATGTTTTGAACATTTTATGAGCTCTTCATGAGTTCTCAGCTGGTAAAAATAAACCATATGTACATGCATATAATGATGGCGTTTAATCCAGCACATAGCGTTGATTTGAATGTTCGGTAAGCGAGCTCCGTCGCGAAATATACGTCATAAAAGCCGACCAATCAGGTTGTGACCGTATCCCTATGCCTTTGGTTCGGTAACAAGGTTCGCTGTTAAAAATGCCAGTGTGAACGCTGAGCGGACCAGGACTATATGTTTTGTTTTTGTTTTTTCATCCGGACCAAACGAACCAAACCCACCGAACTACAAGTGTGAACTGAACTGGTCAGGCCTGTAATTCTGGTCACTTCCGAAAGATTCATGTTGTTCATTTACTGTTCAAGACTGTGTGTGTGCATTCACACATTTCAAGACGCCTTTACTCATGTATGTTCTGATGCTAGTGCACTAAATTGACATGACAAAGCTTCTCTAATGAAGTAATTACACAAGATGACATCCACTTATTAACAGGACCAGTCTTCCTAGAGTGATCTAAAGTTAACTTCCTTAAGGACACAATGCTGATGTGTGATAAGGTTAAACCTACAACCTATCAGTTAGCAGCCTAAATCTTCAACCGTTAGGCTACGACCTTCATGTGTAATCTGTAAATTGGGAGCACTGCTTTTAGGCCATATTGTACAACTAATCCTCCGCTATAGTCTTGTCAGTCATCTCGTGACTTGATCAGTGAACTCTGATTCCTGCTGCACTACGTAAGACTCTGCAGCTCGTGTTGGATGAGCTGGATCCACCTGAATTAAATGGTTTTCATTTCTATAAAAATATAAGGCATAATATAAACGTAGCTGTGGCATAATATGTCCTAATTTCAGCTTCATGGCAAAACCACGAGCCAGTTTTTCAGCTTGACGACGAATATCTTCAGATTTTAGTGGCACGAGATCTCATCACACCCCTAATATACCAAATACTGTTGTTATTTTACCAGAATTTAACATAATATTAGATAAAACCTGACCTATTCACAGTAAAAAAGAGCTGCTTTGCCCCTGCACACTCTTTTTAAAAAGTAAAACCCGACATGGCCTATGTTTAACATGTATTCATTAATTGTTATCATGTGTTAAAGTCACTGTGTGCTCAGCCTAACGATGCAAAATACGTGAACCCTCTTGTATGTCTGTTAAAGCATTTTGTTGTCTGGGACACGCTGAAACTAAATATCAGTTTTATTTTTGCTGGGAGAACGCCAGGGTTATTTTTTGTATCGCAGTAATTACATTTGATTGCTCTTAAGCTGCTAAAGTTGCAAAATGACTTATAGTTGAAATAAATACACTTGGAACGAAACATAGCGGAACTCCAGAAGTTCATGTTTGGATGGAAATCCCTCACTTTAATTGTGAACATGTGCACTTTTGTTCTGCTCAAAGACCTCGTACTGAGGCTCTGACTGCTTTGTATATTTTTTATGGCTCGTTTACTTTTTGCCTTTTTTCTACCTGTGTTTCGGTTTGTAAACTATCTGTTCAAACAATTTAATTGTTGCTTTTGTGGTTGAGTAATAATAATAATGTTGCTACACTGTGCATAAATGTTTATATATGACATTTTGGTCATATCTGAGTATACATCCTGCATTTTTAGAGTGATTTTAGAGTGACTTTTTGTTGAAACCACAGTTTTCTCAAAGCCAGTTTGTCCTTCAGATTAGCCAAGCCGATCTCAAAAACACTTAAACCTTTTTTTTTCTTCACTAAAATGTTGACCTCCTCATCTCTCTCTCACAGGTAACTACCAGCTGTCCCCCACTGTGAATATGCCCCAGGATGACACAGTCATCATTGAAGATGATAGGCCACCTGTTCTTCCTGCCCGCTTGTCTGACCAATCATCATCTAGCTCCCACGAAGACATGGGATTTGTGACAGAAATGCCAGATTCCTGGCCCAAAGATGTCCAGATACAGGATGAAAGGTAATAATATCACCTGCCGCAGAATCATCCTGATAATAATTGGTTTAATTAAGTAAGCTGCATATTTGATCAATTTAAAGGGTGTACTCAGTAACATTTCCACAGATAAAAAATAATGGAGAGACAAGTGAAAAACAAACAGCTATTTTGAAGGGAAAAAAAAAAAAAAAAAAAAAAAAAATATATATATATATATATATATTCATTTTTTTCATCAACTCAATCATATTAACTTCAGCTTACTACAATCAAATTTTGAGTTCGTGTGACTTTTTTCTATTAAGTACAATGAACTTTCATTATTATTTGAGTGAAACAAACTCATTTCATTTAAATTCACTGGTTTTACAGCATGACTGAACTACCTTTGGAGATCAGTCGGAGAATCACAACAGACTTTTTGACTTTTTATGGTTTGTTAGATGACAAATGATCTTCGTTCATTTAGTACCAATCTTTAATCACAGACCCGGCCCGTCTTACCTAATTTTGAAACCTAAAATGTATCTTTCAAGCACAAAAAGAGTGTATTGTATGCATTATTAAAATCTTTTCCATTTCAATGGTTCACGGAGCGCATTGATTGACCCCAGCTAATGTTTTCTGATTTCAGTCTTTCAGAAAACCCAAATCACAGCCCATTATGTTTGCACACAACGGTGAAATTTGAGAGCTGATAAATAAATCACTTTGGTATAATGGTGTTTTGCGTAACATCCCGCTGTGTTGGTGACAGCTGTCAGGTCCCAGCAGGGAGGACAAGCCTTGCTCTCCAGGTCCCGTGTTTTGACTTAAGTTTAATGCTTAGGGCTCAAAAGTGCTGTGGAGATCTTGTGGCGCTGTTCCTGTTTTGTATATCTGTGTTTAATAATGCATATGATCTGTGCTGTTTAGCAGAGAGTGTCTGGGAGGGGATGAGACTTACTGTTTGAAATTTAGGCAATTCATTACCATGGTTTTACTATAGTCACTCTAACTGGCATTTTAGCAAAAATAATATTTTTAGCACTAAATAATCTATTATGACACAACTGTTGTGGTTATAGCAGTGGTTTAGCTAAATGTGTTGATGCCTCTTTTTTTTTTAAATAACATATTTGCATTGATCTGTCCAGAGTTATAATGACCATTGTCAAATATTGTGTGTGTGTGTGTGTGTGTGAACTTGTATTCCTTACATTGTGGGGACCTTTTGTTGGTCCCCACGAGGAAAAAAGCTTATAAATCATACAGAATTATCTTTTTTGAAAATGTAAAAATGCAGAATATTTTCTGTGAGGGTTAAGTTTAGGGGTGGGGGGGACAGAATGTACAGTTTGTACAGTATAAAAACCATTACGCCTATGGAAAGTCCCCACAAAACACAAAAACACAATGTGTGTGTGTGTGTGTGGGCGGGTGTTCCATACGTTATGGGGACCAAATGTCCCCACAGGTATAGTAATATTAGTAAATTTTGATCTTGTGGGGACATTTTTTTGGTCCCCATGAGGAAACAAGCTTATAAATCATACAGAATTGTCTTTTTTGAAAATCTAAAATAGCAAAACATTTTCTGGGATGGGTAGGTTTAGGGTAGGGGTAGTGTAGGGGGACAGAATATACAGTTTGTACAGTATAAAAACCATTACGCCTATGGAATGTCCCGATAAAAAATGAAAACATGTGTGTGTGTGTGTGTGTTAGGCCCAGTTCATGCTTCTCGGGTTTAAAAGAGGCTCCTAAAGCAAGTGACTTTGAGCAATTAATTTCTGTCCACTTTCAATCTCTCGCTCTCAGTCCCTTGAGGAAACGGCGTATTTCCCACAAACCCCAATCCTCCTCCTTTCTCTCTCTCTTAATGAATTATTTCACTTACTGTATGTTGCGTGCATTTTGTTTGTGATGTCATAAGTTTGTCATCATGGATTAAGGCCATGACAGTGGTGTCAAACACGCACACACACACACACACACACACACTGCAGAATTGTGGAGTGCAGCACTGCCTCGGGTTAGTCTGAATTATTCATGTGTAAGGGACCTTATAAGAACAGCACTCTCTCTTCTCTCTCTGTTTTATACTCTCATGCAGATTTATGACAAAATTAATTTAGCAGAAGACACGCATGTGTATCTCTCACTGATTAATCTCCTCAGCCATGCATTCATACAGTACATGTCATCCACTGGAGGGCGCTACTACAGAAACCTCACGTGAATAGAAAGACCACACACACGCACAAACATATTCATACACACACACATATATATATATATATATATATATATATATATATATGTGTGTGTGTGTGTGTGTATATATATATGTGTGTGTGTATATATATATATATATATATATATATATATATATGTAGTGATTTTTATACTGTACTTACTGTATATTCTATGCCCTAACAACCCTAAAACTTCCCATCACAGAAAATATTATGCATTTTTAGATTCTCAAAAACATCACTTAGTATGATTTATAAGCTCTTTTCCTCATTCCTCATGTTCCAACTGTCCCAATTTCTGGCAATGCCATCAACTGGGGACATTTCGAGCAATGCCATAGAAGAACCATTTTTGATTCTCCAAAGGACTTTTCAGTGAACGGTTCTTAAAAGAAGAACAATGTGAAGAACATTTTAATATTCTAAAGAATATTCTGTGTCCTCTCCACCAACAAGCTGGTGTGTGTGGTGGGCGTTCTGACGCGTTATGGCTGCCGTCACATCATCCAGGTGGATGCTGCACATTGGTGGTGGTTGAGGAGATTTCCCCTTCCCTGTAAAGTGCTTTGAGTACCCAGAAAAGTGCTATGTAAATGTAAGGAATTATTATTTCATATATATATATATATATATACAAAAATGCATGATTAAAAACTATTCGATATTGCTTATAGTTTGAACAGAATTGTGGAATATTCCTTTTATACATTGCAGATTTCGGAAAAAAAAAGAAAAAAAAGGTTCAGTGGGTTTCTATGCAGAACACCAGGGTTCTTGACTCAGTTTTAAAGAACACTTTAAGTCAAAAAAAGTTCTATAAGGAGAAATGTCTTAAATGATTGCACACTGCTTTCATGTTTAATTGGTATTTCCCATTTTTGTAGTCCTATAATATTTTTATGAGCTGTTTAATTCATAACGTGAATTCAAAAGAAAAACAATGAATTGAAACAAAATCCATTTAATAATCCCATGAGTAAAAGTTCAAAAGCCTGCCGATACTTAATTTTTCATTGTTAAGCTCTGTCTTGTGTTCCGCACATGCAGTTTTATCATCAAATTTACTGAACTGCGAATGGACAAGCTTGAGAGCGAGAAATGTCTTGGGACAGCATATTGTTTTGTATCGCTCTTTCTGTACTCTTCTTCGACCACTGCAAAATACAGTACACCACAACTGCGTATTGCCACCTACTGGACTCTTATGTCTCAACATTCACCTCCTCAGACCCTCCTGATGACGAAAAGTATATCACGCGGACAATTGTGGAATACGCACAGCAGAAGTTCTATATATGAAGCGCCTGACAGAACCCTTTAAAGGGGACATATAATGCCCCCTTTTACAAGATGTAATATAAGTGTCTGGTGTCTCCAGAATGTGTCTGTGAAGTTTCAGCTCAAAAACCCCACAGATAATTTATTATAGCTTGATAAATTTGCCCCTATTTGGGTGTGAGCAACAACACACAGTTTTTCTGCGTCCCTTTAAATGCAAATGAGCTGCTGCTCCCTGCCCCCTTTCCAGAAGAGGCTTTAACTGCTCTCGCTTCTGTTGCTCAATAACAACAAAGATGGAGAATCTCGCCCAGCCAAAATGAGGAATGGTGTTCAGCCTCGACACTGATGGAGAGACTCATGAAGAAGTAACAACTTTTAGAATGAAACTGGACGTTCCTGAACGGTTAGTGGATAAATTTATGTAGTTGCTGTGGAGTTGATTCAGCTAGCATGTGTCGTCATGTTCATTTTTTTCCGTTGAATTGACCCTCGTTTGTGAAGCAGTCCGGCGTAAAATGACGGCATCAACAACACTCTACTACAACAACTCTTCCTCTTCTCTAAAGCAGCCCAACACGACCTCACCAGCTTTGTTGTGTGTTCTTGGGGGCGGGGTTTATGTAAATATTAGGGTTTGTGATGTCACCAACCTAGGAAGAAGCTTGTTGTAGTCCCCACCAGCTCTTTGTTGTAGTCCTTAAAAAGCGATTACTGTAAAAGAAAATCTCTCCCTTTGCTTTGAACTTTGAGCGTCGTAACTTTGCAGATGTTGTTTATGTTCAAACAGCAACATCACACACTAACTAAAGCTAAAAAAGTGAAATCATAATCAAGGACCCCTTTATGGTTCTATATAAAACCTCTTCTTCTAAGAGTTTAGGTCATCTTGGTGTTCCATTCAAACAGAAAATGGCATAGAGCACCAAGTATACATACTATATACTACAGAAGTAGTCTGACTTTTTTTCCTTTCATGAAGGATGGCCTCTCGCAGCAGTTTTATGGGCGCATGCACAGAAGCGTATCTCTCATTAACACATTACTAGGGCTACTCTCAAGACAAATGGCTCTTTAGCAGGGCCAAACCACAAACATTAATAAAGTGACCTAGTTATGGCAAAACCAGAAGCAGCCGTTTGAGCGCGCATGCATGTTTGTTTCCAGCACCTAAGTGGAATAATGATGATCATTAAATAAAGTGTAATGTTTGCTTGAGGTGTGTTTATGAATGCATCTCTGGTACAGCAATAAGTCACATGAGGCCTTTTATTACAGGGATGCTTCTCATGACTGTTTAATTCACAAACGTCAAATCAGACTGCAACTCCTTTAAGTTCAATCCTCTTTTCTTCTGTTTCCAAAGCGGTTTTGTTGATGTGTGTTTAAAGCCTGTTGGTTCGTGTCATTAGCGGAGCGTCCTGTCTGGCCAGAGTTAATTGGACGCTGCTCTAATGGCCTAATTGAGTGTGATGGAGTGGAATGGAGTGCTGTGTGTGAGTGTCTGGATGGTCAGCTTGTGCTCAGTGGTCTGGTCTACATCATAGTTGACAGAGAGATTTTTCGTGATTTAACTTGAGTTAACAACTTAATTTGTATGCATTGGATTAGTGTGTGTAGCACAGTTTCTGTTTGCACGCGTCTCACACCAAGACCGGTGTAGAACTGCATGTGTCGGGATAGCTCATAAAGTCATGAAGTCATATCTCATGTGTGGATTTTGTGTTGATGTGTTGCTGTGTGCGCAACGCTTTTAATTACACATTTTCCCCAAATGCTAATGGATCCCTGTTGGATATGAATATTAAGACTGCACAGCGGTGCGCTGTTGCTTCAGCATGTTCAACATATTGCTGCTTCTTCAACCCTATTGTGTGTGTCTGTACTGAACACCTCCCAGATGTTTTCCACATTCAAACCCTCTAGAGTTTTCATCATACTGGGGTTCATATTTATCTCAGAAGTCTTTATGCTTTTCTTTCTTTTCTTTTCTTTTCTTTTCTTTTCTTTTCTTTTCTTTTCTTTTCTTTTCTTTTCTTTTCTTTTCTTTCCTTTCCTTTCCTTTCCTTTCCTTTCCTTTCCTTTCCTTTCCTTTCCTTTCCTTTCCTTTCCTTTCCTTTCCTTTCCTTTTCCTTTCCTTTCCTTTCCTTTCCTTTCCTTTCCTTTCCTTTCCTTTCCTTTCCTTTCCTTTCCTTTCCTTTCCTTTCCTTTCCTTTCCTTTCCTTTCCTTTCCTTTCCTTTCCTTTCCTTTCCTTTCCTTTCCTTTCCTTTCCTTTCCTTTCCTTTCCTTTTGTTGTACTTATGTGTTCCACTGAATAACAGGTCAAACGGACATTTCTTGGTGAATTATTTCTTCAAATTAACCAACATCTAACAAGAAATTTAATTTAATTTAATTTAATTTAAATAATAAAATAAATAAAATAAAATACAAACATGAAATATAAATGAAATAAAATAATAAAACTAATAAAATAAAATAATACAATAAAATTAAATTAACGAATATAATGAAACAATGATAAAATGAAGTAAAATGATGAAATAAAATAAAAATAAAATAATAAAATTAAGTTTACATTAAGAAACATTAATATTAAATAATAAATAAATGAAATAATAAATAAAATAAAATTTTAAATAAAGTAAAATAATCAAACAAAATACAAAAAATAAACAAAATAAAATATAAAATAAATATATAAACAAACAAAAAAACATTAAAAAACAAACAAACAAAAACAAACCATGATACCAGTCAGGGGGTTTTAGTTTTTAATATGCTAGAAGAGAGAAAAAAAAAAACATTACAACATGATTTGGGAGGAATTTAAAGAGTCTAAGGAGAATTCACTGACCTCATCTTCAATATAGAGTTCTCTCTCTCTCTCTCTCTCTCTCTCTCTCTCTCTCTCACTCTTTCTCTCTCTCTCTCTCTCTCTGTGTCTCTCTCTCTCTGTCTCTCTCTCTCTCACTCTCTCACTCGCTCTGCTTGCATTCATCCAGTCGATATCTGCTAGGCAGCATGCATCTAATCAAGCATCATAACATCACGATCAATACCAACAACACACCCGTCTACCCTCTCTAATAAAACACATCCTACACATCTACAAGTCAGAGTGCTTCCGCTGGCCTGACGCTTCACATCACAGCAGTGTAGTGCAGTATCACAGTCTGTATTATTTTGTACAGGAATTATTTTGCATTCGCCATACTCTGAACTTCTCTCTGCTGCAGATTCGTTTAAGCTGTTAGGATCCTTTAAACCTTGTTTTGCTCCCTTGCTGTTCTCAAAGTTCAGATGTGTTTTTGCGATTTACATCAGAGCTCCCATCAGTCTGCAGTGAATTACAAACAGCAAGAAACTCACTCCCAGTAAAAGGATTCGTGACTCAAAACACTAAAAAGGAAAGTGGGGACAAAAGGGAAGGTTTTATGAGCACGGAACACGTGAGCGGGATGTTTTTAAGTAGGAGGCTCACTGGAACGAGAGGAGCGAATGAATTTTGACACATTTAAATCCCAGGGAAGGTGCCTGCCTCAGCTTCTGTTAGTTTAGGGAGGGAATATTAGCGAGAAACCATCTCAAGTGCTTTTAAAACTTTTAAAACTCTGCCTAAGATATTGTGAAGTTACACAAACACTGATCTGCTTTATTGTTTGACACTTTAAGAAGAATAAATGAGTTATGTAAATAAATTTGAAAAAAAGAGCCTACTAATAGGGTATT